>BHFT01068931.1:0-33944 GCA_004320025.1 Laticauda laticaudata
TCCTTCCTTCCTTCCTTCCTTCCTTCCTTCCTTCCTTCCTTCCTTCCTTCCTTCCACAACCCACCCATCACCCATTCATTAAATATTTTTCTTCCCCCCCTCCATTCCTATACAAATCAAATGTATATATGTACACTTATGGCTATGTGCAATAATCCAGCTGTAGAATATTTCCATGGTTTGCCACCTTGCTAGAATAACATCAACAAACAAACAGCTGGTGTTTAGTGACTGTCAGATCCAATTAAAAATATCAACTACTTACTTTGATTTGTGCTCAGTCATACCAGGGGTACACTTAAAAACATTAGACTCTGCCACTGCTTGTTGGAGCTTTGTTCACATTTTTCTTTTATACCTTAAAAACTATTGATGGCAGAATCACCTCAGTTACTGCCTCTTTTTAAACCATCAATTTTTAATTTAAGACAATGCTGAAAAGCAGCAAGCTTCATCAGTAGTTATTTGAGCACTTAGATTCCAAAGTGTGGAAGACTAGTGCATTGGAAAACAGAAAGATGAGAAGATCAATGGCTAAAGTTGTCCCATTACTCAGCTTGGAGTTGGGAAGAAGGGAAACCCATAAATCTTTTGCCCCAATTACAGTGTTTGCTAATTGCAATTATTTATTGTTCTCTCTCTCTCTCTCTCTCTCTCTCTCTCTCTCTCACACACACACACACNTAATTGCAATTATTTATTGTTCTCTCTCTCTCTCTCTCTCTCTCTCTCTCTCTCTCACACACACACACACACACACTTCATTATTTCCTGAGGACTAGGACTAAAAGGTACTTCCCTTGGTGGAAAGGTTATTTTATAAGTAAGAGACTCTGCTCTGCTTCCACTGTCCTATCTCTAATTGTTCTAAATAAAAGAAATGTTGTTCTGATGCTTTTAATCCTGTGTTTGTTGTTCTGAATCACAGTGGTGTATGGCAAGATAAATGGACTTCCATCCATCCATCTATCCATCCATCCATCTTTGATCACCATTGCTAAAGCAAAGAATGTGGTCATTTTTACAGAAAGTTCACAATTGTTATTTAATAGGAAGCATCTAACTGTTTGACTCAGTCCAGATAATTTACAGATAGAAAGAAGATTAGCTTGGCCCTCCAAGAATGATGGGTAAGTTCTCTCAAGACTCCACGTATATTTGTTTCAACTTTGGAATCTGAGCATATATGTAAGAGTTCTTGAGAGAGGATATTATTAAATCTCACCATCAACAGAATCAAGAATGTGTAACATATAACTCATTCTAAAACCACTTCTGCAAATTGGGAATATATTCATTGCTATCTGCTACGCCAGGATAATTACAGATTCAGAAACATTTTAAAAATCAATATTTGGATATCCGAAGGATTGAATTTGGATATCTGAACTGTCTTGTTCCAATGGGATTGGCCTGCCTCACTCATTCTGGCAGGAAGGGCCTACTGTAGCCTCCATCAGCCAAGGAATTTCAGCTGATGGGGTTTAGGAGAAGTATATTTTCTGCTAAGGATACCCCTTCCCTTTGGAATATCTTGCTGCCAGAGTGAGATCCACACCCATCCTTTTAGCCTTGAGGAAGAGCCTTAAAACTTGATCCTGGTGGCATGTGGCCTTGATGGAGAAGCTGTAGACGTTGGGCAGTTGGAGCAGTAATGGAGAAGGCACTAACTCCATTCTGCTCTGAGCCCATGATTTTTTTGTGTGTCTGTATTTTATCTTTTATAATTTTAATCTATTTTTATATTAATATGATTTTTATATCTCTATTTTTATTATATTGTAAGCCACCCAGAACCACTCCAAACAACAGTAAGACTGTCCATATATAAATTTAATAAAGGCACAAATAATTAAGGTTTATAGAACAGAAATATTTTATAGAACAACTTGGCGTGAAAGCTCACTTCCTTAATATTTTTAAGCACCTCATTTGGAAGGCTTGTACATTTGCACAATGTATTTGCACATATAGCAATAGCACTTTGACTTAAGCACTGCTTCACAGGGCTTTACAGCCCTTTCTAAGCGGTTTACAGTCTGTCTCTTGCCCCCAACAATTTGCGTCCTCATTTTACCCTGTTCGGAAGGATGGAAGGCTGAGAACTTTGAGCCTGGTGGGATTTGAAGTGCCCAATGGCAGTCAGCCAGTAGTCAGCAGAAGTAGCTACTCTAACCACTGTGCCACTGTATTTTCTATCATTGTGAAGAATCTATGGTTATGTATTTCACTGGAGATAGAGTTTAGAGTAGTCACAGAAGTCATCCAAAGCATTAAGTCTGTCTTCCTTCCTTCCTTCCTTCCTTCCTTCCTTCCTTCCTTCCTTCCTTCCTTCCTTCCTTCCTTCCTTCCTTCTTTCTTTCTTTCCTTCCTTCTTTCCTCCTTCCTTCCTTCCTTCTTTCTTTTCTTCCTTTCTTCCTTCCTTTCTTCCCCACTCATTTCTCTGTTAAAGCAATTTAAACTCTGATAAAGAAATTTTATTGTAACACTCATACAGTTTTTTTTGTTTGTTTTGGCTTTGAAGGTTCATGGATATTAAAGAGAACTCAGGAAAACTTGACTTCAACTTGCTTTCACCATCGAAGAAAGATTATTGGGCTATGTTGGCCTACAATAGATCTAAGCTTTGCAATATTCTTCTGTCAAGTGAACTGAATCGCCGGCTTTCCCCCCATGGAGTTACCTCAAATGCACTGCATCCTGGAAATATGATCTACTCATCCCTTCATCACAATTGGTGGTTGTACACCTTCCTGTTTACATTGGCTCGGCCTTTCACCAAGTCACTGGTAAGAGCATGATATTTCATACATATTGATTGATTGAGAGATTGGCTTTTTAGAAATTCTCTTATACCTACTGCATTTTCAACCACTCTTACATTTGTTGATCTTCTATATAATTGTGGCCCTTGTGGTAAAAAATGGCTGCATCCCTTGCTTGCCTGGGTTGGTCTTTGATAAACTCTTGTGTCTTTTCTGAGTCATGTGGTTTGGTTCTGTGCATCTTATGTCTGAATATGACTACTTGCTCGGGGTCATGATGTAAGAGAAATCAGAGCTACAAATTGCAATATGTTTAAGGGGGAAAATCCCCGTAAAGATGGGTTGCATTAAGAAGCATAAAAAGAAATATTGATCTCTATATGAAAAATGAATAAGTAAGCTTGGAACATACTGTATGAATGATTAATTCTATAGCACCTCATTGATGTCTAAATTTAGGAGTTGTATACTTGCCACAGTTCTGCCTTAGAATAAAATCTTGGCGTTGCAGGAGAGTAAATAGAGTATCATGTGTTAAGGCTGAAAGAGCCGAGCAGATGTTTCATCAAACTGAATTTTTAAATCTTTTGCATTAAGGAAGGATAGAAATCTGAGCTGATTGGGTTACACTTCCTAATTCAGTGCACAGCCAATGGTGGTGGTTGAGTTTTAACAGATGTGTTGTGTGCTGTCTCTCTTTAAATGAATGGGAATATAATCCTGGGACTATTGCAGAATTATAATGTATAATCATGGGGGAAAAACCCCATCCTGACTATTGGTGAGTGATACAATTTTTAGAAATGAATAGAAGAAATAAGGGAAATTGAACAGGTTTGAAAGCTGACTGGTAACAATCCTTGATTTCTTATTTATTTCTTATTTATTTAGGTTTTTGGAGCTCACAAGGTGACACTGTTTCACCTGTAGGGCTTGGAGCAGGCTCATTTACCAGATCTAGTGAAACAAGCATTGGGGACTAAGCATAAATTCTTTTGTGAATTATTATTATTATTAGATCTGAATGGCAGAAATAGGTAATCCTTGATTTACAACCACAACTGGGGCCAGAATTTACATTACTGAGCAAGATGGCTGTTAAGTGAGTTGCACCCAATTTGACAACTTTTTGTTAAGTGATTCACTGCAGTTGTTAAGTAAATTGCATAGTTGTTAGGCAAATCTGGCTTTCCTTGGTGACTTTGCTTGTTTGAAGCTCACTAGGAAAATTGCAAATGACCCTGAGATATGGCAACTGTTGTAAATTGGATTTTGATCATGTGTCCATAGAGATGCTGCAATGGTTGTAAGTGTAAGGACTGGTTGTAAATCACTTTTTCAGTGCTGCTGTAACTTTTAATAGTTGCTAAATGAACGGTTGTCAGTCAACAATTACCTGTAATTGTGATGACCCAGGAAGCAGCACATACATAATAAATTCCCAAACATAAATACATTTCCTTTAATGCCTTCAACTTGGCCCCACCATTCAATTGTTTGCAGTTGGAGATTAAACTCTTTCCAAAATAGTCTCCAAAAGAAAGAATTATAGTCCAAACACAAAGAACAGATAACGGAGAAATAAAAAAAACCAAAACAAACCACACTGAAGGCATTTTCAGGACAGACCAGGATAATTAATTACAAACTTCAAGAGGATAACAAGGCACAGTCCATTGGAAGAATGCCAACCAAGATAAACCTCAGCTCGAAATAAAACATGCTTTGCTTCTAGCAACGCTGTGTTTAAATGCCCCTCCTTTATACTATTCCCCCCAGCTGCAGCCAATGAGGGGGATCATGGCCACTTCCTCTACCATAAGCCACATGGTTCCCTTCTCCATTCCTCCCTGGATGCCTTTGGATGAAGAGGAGATGGGCCTGGGTCTTCCTCTGACTGCCCAGCCAGCCTCTGCCCTTCCCCAGCCTCCTCCACAACCTCCCGAGCCACACCTCCATTCCCTGTCTGGCTGTTCCTCCTTTCCCTTGGAGTTCATCTATAACAGGATAATTATTATGACAGTAATTCTACCTTTGCCTTTTCTTCTCAAAATCTTAACAAAGAGAAGCAAAACAAAAAGAAATTATGATTTATTTGTAGAATAAATGCTTGGAAACAAAGAATTGATGTTCACAATCAGACTTTTCTATTCTGAATGCCTTTAGTTTAGGGTGAACTGGATTTTGTGCCATAGTTTGCTTTGGTTTGTGTATTGCAATGCCTGGAGAATCCTAGATGTACAACAGCTGTCCAGAGAGAGCTGTGTGTAGAAGACAATTTAACAGGATGAGGCTGAGTTGTGCATCACAAAAGTGTTGATACACAGCCCAAATCAACTCAAGTCAGCTAAAAAGTGATTGTGCCTCCAGCTTCATAATCATGGAAATTTTAGATTTTAAGCCTTTTTCCTTGGCATATGTATCTCAAATCTTACCCACTACAATAGTTTATAGCATTAATATAGATCTGATGGGAATTACAGCAATAATAGTTATTTTAGTTTGAAGAGTTACAGTAGCAACTGAAATATTTTGTCTAATTCTATTAGTTCTATGGAACTCATATTCAAGTGCAGTGCTTCTGATTTTGACTTCTTTGTTCTGCTCAAATGGTTGAGCTCATTATGAGCTATGTTGGTCAGTGACCAAAATAAAGATTTTGATTTGATTTGATATTCCATAGTCCAAATAATCATGGCAATCTTCAAGCAGCAGATATTTCGGTTATTATCCTCGTACAAAATATGTTGGCTGATGCAAACCAAACTGTGATTCGTTTTTTTAAAAAACCAAGACAAGTTGAATCTAAACAAATACAGCAATTTTGAAAAACCCTTTAACTCATTAAAAAAAAAACATCACTAAAGTGGTTTCAAGCCTTCGTTTTAGGTTATCTCAAGATGCCAACTCAAACTGAACTAATAAAAGTTCCCCATTTCAACAAAATGATTTTTTTGGATTCTAAATATTGTGCCGTTTCTGTACTTAACATTTCCATTTTTAGTTTCCTTCTGATTCCTCCCATTTCTTGTTGCTATCTTCTCCCAGAGAGAGTGTGTGTTCTTTCTCCCTTCAACACTCACTTACCAATATTGAGTAACTTTCAAATACTTAAGGCTTACATTTATCTACCCTCCAGCTCAATTTTTTTGTTATATACAAAATGGTATGTTGCTTACTTCTTGCCTGTAGTTTGTATTAAAAGTCTGTGAAGGCAATCAATTGCTGAAATGGAAGACAAACAATTATTTCTTCAGAAAGAAAGGGGGCAATGTTTACATTTCTAATAAACCAATTTCAGTTTATTTATGACATGTTATATTTGTTCAGTAAATACTTTAATTTTGTTTGCAAAACTCACAATGCTTGTTACTGACACCCAAAGCACAGATTTTTTTTGCAAAAAACAGACTTTTGCAAATATGTACTTTAATTTTAAACATTTGTGCATTAAGTTGTCATATATATCTCAAAATTTAAGCCAACAATTTCTTTCCCCTGTTAAATTAGTCTGCCATAAATGACATTAAATATTGAAACTAAGTCCTACCATATAATAATAAAATATTTTTGTTCAAAATTGTCAGATTCACGAAAAACATGGTGTTGATGAAGAACAAAGTTATGTCAAATTTCTAGTGGGAAAAAGAAGGGGAGGGAATAAACCAGCCAACCAGTTTTACTTACTTGTTTTTAGAGGATTTGATAGAAAAAATTAGATGGTACAATATCTCCTGTAGGTAACAACTTCTTTAACATGACATGCCTGCCTCCATTTTTGGCTGTTCTTCAAAAAAATGTCTAGAATATTAGTCATAGAAAAATCATTGCCACAGTTTGGACATAATTTGTTGGTTTGTGTTATAAGTAAACCACATTATTTGTTGAATAAGAATTTAGTTTACTTACATAAGGATTTATTCAACATTGTTAGTTATATAATACTTGTAGGGTGTCCTTCAATTTTGCACCATCAGTTGATTAGACACTGCAAAATTTAAGGTCTAGAAAAATCAGAAAAAAAAAAAACAAGAGAAAAGATAGATTTATCTGTGCCTCATCCTCTACTCAATCAAGTTTTTAAAAAATGTGTTGGAGAAAGTAAGCAAGATTTTTTTTCTCTTCTGAATTCACAATTTTGTGGGAAAAGCAAAGATAACACCTCCTCATGCTTTCTTTTATAATGTCCTCTCTTTGGATGTGAAGGTTTCATTGGATCTTAGCTTTCTTTCATTAAGGCCCTGTCCCACTGCACTTACGGATGCAAAGAGGATGTAAAATGTTAAAAAACGTTGGAAAATGCTATGCATCCATTGTGTACTCATTGCATACGTGTTTCATACACTCTATCCTTTGAGCATCCGTCCACTGAGATTTCATCCACGCAAGAAGTTTTGAGCTGCACAAAACTTTGTGAACAGATGAACTTTCCGCTGTGTACGATGTAAATCCGCGACATACGAGCAACAAACGTTCTATGTCTATCATCCGTGAAACGTCCGCTGTATCCTCTCTTCATCCTCTGGGCATCCTCGCAACTCACATCCGCTGCAGCTGAAAATGGAAAGAGGGAGGAAACAAAAGGTACATGGAACGTCTACACAGTGTTAGTAGCACGGAAATTGAAAGAATGCGCAGTGAACGGTTTGCATCCGATATACATCCGCTCGGCTTCCTATGAACATCCCTTTAACATCCCCGCTACATACTACCCACGTCCGTTCTTTTCCATTCTTTTCCGTTCTGTTAATGCAAATTTTCACCACTTTTTGGAGCGGATGAAAACGGATGGAGCCACCCCTGAAGTTTTGCTTGTCCACTGTGTCCTTTATGCATACATTTTGCGTCTGTCAGTGGACCTAGCCTTAAAGGCCAGTGGGACCTAGCCTTTAAGAAGAATGTGTATGTGTGTTTATGTGTGTGTGTTTCAGCTTTATAGTATTATAATATTTTAAATTCATTGTTAAAGTGAACTTGTATCAAAAGACATACTGATGGGATTCATTCTATACATTTTCTTGGAATAAGAACAATTGTTCCTGAACAATCAAGCAAATAGTTAAATAAAGGTAATAGGTATTAGTAATTATTTATTAAATAATATTTGATTTTTCCTTGTTTTCTTTTTAAAATAGGCAGGATCACATATACTTTTGCACATATTCAAAATTTATTAAAGTTTGCTACCCATTGCTGTCAGTGGCACACCTGAGTCTTCTTAATCTGTTTTAATCTTTTTGTTTCTGTCCATAAGATGGCATCAATCAGTGCTTAAAAAGATTAGCAATTCCAGATACTGAATGCAAATATAAGAATAATCTGGAAGATGGATCCCTTCTTTCTTCCTACTTATTCTTGGTCTGCTTCATGTGCCTCTCCTTCTAATGAACATGATGCAAATGTATATTAGGAGGAGCCACATAACATAATATTGCTCTATTCTGCTTCTATCGATACTTGATATAGCTCCAGCTGTATGTTTCGGATATAGGATGACTACTCTGCTCCTAAAATACAAGTTGATAAAGCCCGCCTCCACTTCTATAAAGCTCCACCTCCATGAAACCAAGATCAAATCTTAACTTGTGGTTGATTTTCAAACTTCCAGTTTTTTTTTCTCCTGCTTGCAATTGCAAAATATACAGGGATGTACAGTACATGTCGTAAAACTTGACTGATCATAATATTGCTCTAAGAGAAGAGCCTTCTCAGCTGTTGTGTCTACCCTTTGGAATATTTTGTCTCCTGGAATGAGATCAACTCCAACCCTACTGATCTTCCAAAAGAGCTTAAAGATCTGGGTGTCCCAGTTTACTTGGGGCTCCAATGGAGGGATTTCCATAGGGGGTGGTTGATAGATTAACAATAGATTCCATTTCTCTCTCCCTCATTCTGCTCCGGCCCTTCCCATCTTTTAATTAGTGTGCTGCATTTGGATTTTCACAGTATTTTGTTTATATCTTTTAGCTTTTGTATAGTTTTTAATTAATTTTGTATCTTTTTTTTTTAAAGGGGACACGGTGGCTCATTGGCTAAGAGGCTGAGCTTGTCAATCAGAAAGGTTGGCACTGCGTCACTGAGTGAGCTCCGCTACTTGTCCCAGCTTCTGCCAACCTAGTAGTTCGAAAGCATGTAAAAATGCAAGTAGAAAAATAGGAATCACTTTGGTGGGAAGATAACAGCATTCTATGCACCTTCGACATTTAGTCCTTCCGGCCACCTGACCAGGGAGATGTCTTCTGACAGTGCTGGCTCTTCAGCTATGTAATGAAGATGAGCACCACCCCCTAGAGCCGGAAATGACGAGCACGTTATGTGCGAGGGGAACCTTTATCTTTACCTTATAGTTTTAAATTTTTTAAAGATTGCAATCCACCCAGAATCAACCCGTGATAAGATGGCAGCTAATAAATTTTACAAATGCATAAAATTAAATCAATAATGATGGGAAAGGTACAGGCCTAGGCTGAAGCAAGTTTCCATCCAATCCAAAACCATTTACCAATAGGGATTCTCTATCAGGTCACCCCAAGTCATGTTAAGCATGAGGTTACATACCAGTGATGACATGACATTTCAGGTATGTTCTTCTATGCAATCTCAAATCACACGTAACTGTTAGAAGGTCAGGAGAAGCCAAAGTCTTAACGTTATAAAGTTTTTCAAAGTCTGCTTTGTGCAGAGATATTTCCTGACTTCTAGAAATGGCCTGGGTTTTTTTTCCTGACGGTGGTCTTTATTTCTTCTCTTGCCCTTTTTTGAAAAAATCTGCAACACCACTTTTGAAACCTTTCCCCAATCAGTTTCATGTGATAGCTTCTCTTTAATCATTTACATTCTGGGGAAAGTCAAATATTCCATAAGAAGCCAAAGTAATCTAGCTGAATGTATACTGTTTGTGCAGCTGGATATTTTATTTATTTGAAGTATTGAAAAAAGTCTCCTCTGACTTTGCAGGGGAAAAAAAGACAGTGAATAAACAGTGGGAAGGGCCAAGTAACCTGAGCCAGAAAGTTGCTTCTTTTAGAGCAAAGCCTTGACAAAATATTTTCCATGTTCCAGAAAAGAAGCGGAAAAGCTCAAAAACTTCATAATGTTCTTACAGTATAGTTGGGTTCCCCCCCACTTTGGCTGTTCTTTAAATGCAAGTATTGCAAAAGTGAAATGATTATCTGTCCTGTTATATTTCATTCATAACATTCTCCTTTGGACAATCATAATAAACACATGGCATTTAAGTTATTTTTTCCTTTTGGGGTATGGTGTCATATTATCTTATGACTACTGCCCTGCAGTGCTTAAGTAACCCACCCCATAGGGGTCTCAGTATGGTCTTTAAGGACTGTCTTGATGTTCCTCAAAGACACTTTGACTATTATTGTGAAAATTGTAGGCATGAAAGCCCATGAAAGCCACCAGAAACTCTGACCTGACTAAATATTCCAGCAATCGTTTACCAATGTTGTTGGTTTTCAAACTGAATTTCTTAAAAAGGTAAAGGTTCCCCTCACACATGTCTGCTAGTCGTTTCTGGCTCTAGGGGATGGTATTTATCTCCATTACAAAGCCGAAGAGCCAGCACTGTCCGAAGATGCCTCCATGGTCATGTGGCCAGCAGGACTAAATGCCAAAGGCGCACGGAACGCTGTTCCCTTCCCACTAAAGGGGTCCCTATTTTTCTACTTGCATTTTTACATGCTTTCGAACTGCTAGATTGGCAGAAGCTGGGACAAGTAACAAGAGCTCACTCCATTACGTGGTGCTAGGGATTCGAACCACTGAACTACTGACCTTTCTGATCAACAAGCTCAACATCTTTCTGAGCCTCCTCATCCCCTTGGGTGCTTAGCATTTCCTTAAATAAATAAAACTACTTTTATTAAAGCTAAGAATTACAGTTATAAGAACTAATACAAATTAAACAATAAAAAGTAGGAGGCACAAAAGAAAAAAAACAGAAAAAGAGAAAAGAAAGAAAAACAAGAATATAGTAAAAGGAAAAAAAGAAATGTATAAAGAAGTGACTTCCCCTTCATCAAAACATACAAACAATTTTAAAAACTTATCACTTTGTCAACAACAAATGGCCTCTTCTCCCATATGCTGCCTCTTATCTGGAAATAAATACTCATCATTTCATCATTGAAATGATTGATTTCAGAAAAAGTCCATTAAGAATTAACAGATATAACTTTGATCAAGTAAACCAACTTTTTATTCCTTTCATTTATTTCTAACAATCTTTATCTTTAGTATCTTCAAATATAGTCTTATAGTCAGCTCTTGAGGAACCGCTATCTTCAGCACAAGTGGGAGATGTCAAGTCCCCGCCATGTCCCAAAAGCAGTTATTGAAGAGCACATCTACTCACTAGCTTGTCAGCTCTGCTTTTGAACCATCTTCATTCACCATTTTTTCAGCAGTGAACAACAAATTAGAGAGGTCCTGATTGATTTCCTGAAATATCTAGACGCCAAAGAGTCCCTGCACTTCATCTTCCTGTTGGACTTAAGTAGAATACCATTATGAAGGCGACAGTTGTGAAAGCTACATGATAACATCTTCTTTCTACTGACTGTAATTGGCACCCTCAGTGCTACTTTTAAACATATTGAAGTATACTGAATTTTAATATATGGGCATTATTTTAACTTAGATAAGTTTGGTATACAAGATCATATCATGAAACAATCTTTTGAAATAAATGTAATCTACTGCTTAGTTCCTACAGATACTTGTATGAATTTATCTAAAATTATTTACTGTATGTGGTGGAATGATTGATCCTACTCAATTTTTCTGGCTCATTTCATGGAGAAAGGGGAATAAATATTAATAAATTGATTACCTAGGGCTTAGTATAAAAATACACATTTACCTAGCCCAGTTCTTATTTAATTATTATGGAAATAAAGGTGGAGAAATAGAGAGAAAAAAGTCACTATGTTTGAATGTTGCATTTATACCTTTACAGTTCAGGTATATTTATGTCTCTTGAGATTTTTGTCAATGAAAGAGGGAGGTACCATGCAAAATTTTGTTTCCTGTTTGCAGAGGCCAGTAGATAATGATAAATCCTATCAATTTCTGCTTGGTATCAGGATAATAAATATAAAAAGCATCGTCATGTTCCATCCATAATTTTAGTGACACTATATTTTTGCAGTTTTTTTAATATCAGTATTGATATAACCAACTCATCTCTGTGTGTCAGAAATCCATATTACAGTATTTGAAGAATTACATTAATTGGAGAAACATTATTTCTATAGCTGCTACTAGAGAGGAATTATAATATTGGAAAAAAGCTCTCCCAGAAAAGAGGTAAGTTTCAGCCCTTGGTGATAAAAGACATTTCAAATAGGCCATTTTTGATGCATAGAAAGACTTGTTCATGTAGAAAATAGATTTTTTGTTATTCTGCATGTACAAAGTTTGCTTGAGAAGAACTGTTGTTTTTTGAAGCAGAACCTTCCAGATGGAGTCCTTATTCTCCTTTATTGGAAGGGAAGGGGAGGGGAGAGGATGGGAGAGGAGAGGGAAAGGGGAGAGGAGAGGAACAAAGTCAGTAAAGTCAATTGACAGCTTCTATTAATGACATCTCAGCTCAGGTGGGGAGAAATTTGTGAAGAATCTGGAGAAAAAAATAATAAAAAAATATTTTCCTTAATTATACTTAATTTTGTAGTTCTAGTTTTCTTGATCTGTTATTATTTAGTTATTATTCAGCTCTTGCTGTTTCATTTCTCTGGACAAATCACTATCTCTGAGAATTTATATAAAGTGATTGGTCTGTGATGGCAATAGTTCTCAGCTATATGTGCAACAGATGGACTCAATAATAATCTGTGTTGGAGTTTGTAAATCACTGAATTTATAAACATTTTCAGTGATTTACAAACCGCAATACTATTCATGGAAATAGTACGGTATTTCTTCCTACCCTGCGGGACCTAGGTTTTGACAGTGATTGGTGAGAATTAAAATATATAAAGGTAAGATCCATTGGTTTATGGCATGCCTTAAATAATGGCATACTTCTTTGTTTTCTTAAAGGTAAGATGGCATCGTTATAATGTTTAACACTTTTCTAATTCCAATCATCGTCATTTATCTAGAGAAAATATTTTAAATATCCAGAGAAGGTAGTACCAGACACATTCCCATACACAATAGCTTTCACAGGCGATTGAAAATGGCACATATTCACTGCTATTTGTTTGAAAGCCA
The DNA here is from genome assembly GCA_004320025.1 of Laticauda laticaudata. Lineage (NCBI taxonomy): Eukaryota > Metazoa > Chordata > Lepidosauria > Squamata > Elapidae > Laticauda > Laticauda laticaudata. The sequence goes on from BHFT01068931.1 coordinate 12,996, forward strand.
AGATTGGCTCCTGAACCGATGTGATATACTGTCTGGTATGTGATAAGTAAAACAGCTTTTAGTTTGGACAAAGCTCAACTTTGTAATCTGTCAGTCTTGATTAAGTTAGGAAAGTGTTGGAGCAAATAATTATATGTGCAGGGTAACCAGACAGGAAACAAGATAGCCTCAAAGATTTTAATTTATAGAACCCTCATAGAGACACATTTGTGCCTGAATGTTTTTGAGTTTTACTTAATTTTGAAATTATTCCTTGCTTCCAAATTTCCTACATACTCTCCATCTTTACCTCCTTTCTTTTTCTTTTCTTTTTCTTTTTAAAAGAGTGATATTTACTTTCTGGTCTTAGGTGACTTGTACTTCTCTACCAGCTTGAATAACTGGCCATGTTTCAGCACCAAATGTCAAGAGTAAACAGATGAAAGTGTGTGTTATATTTTTACTTTGTTGTCAGATGCTATTGGTTTGTCATTTTCCGAGAGTTATATTTATCGCAACAAATGCTGTTACCACTACAGCTCTGCTTCTGTACACTTTCATCAAAACTATTCTCTCGAGGTCAAGTAAATGAATTATCAACTTTATCCCAGCCCCTTTTATCCATTGAAAAGATTTTGCGGCTGACACTTTACAGCAGAACCAGTTATGCTTTTGTTTGTTTGCATTAGAACAAAGCCACCAGATCATAAAGTTAACTGTCATTTTTTAAAAGGCAGAGGCTGCTGAGTTAGGACTGGGAGGAAGACTAGAAAATAATATACCACAGGGACCCGGCATTTAATATCCTGCTGCTTGCAAAACAATGCAAATTAAATTATAATTAATTATTAAATTATGAACTGCTCAGGGCAGGCTAAATTTTAAAGCTGAGATCATTCACTTCCATGTTTTACATTAGGAGATCTGTGTTTATATCCTCACATAGGCTGATACACATACAATTTGTTCAGAAATGCCTCTTCCTTGTGTTATGTATAGTTTGTTCGACCAAGGTTGAACACTTCTCATTAGAAAATGATGTGGACGGTTACTGCTAATAGGGCCACAAAAGTGTTTTAAACCTTCAATTAATGAGCAAGTACCAAGTTCTTTTGAAGGTGTTATTTGTTGTGAAGGGTTCCATAGGACTTTTTGTTGCTTTCAAGAAATCCACAACAGTAAGTGTTTTATAAGGTATGGTGCTTGGTGTCTAAGAACACTATTAATACCCAGCCACCAAATTATTATCGAAAATTGATTTTGGATATTTAAATGACTAATTGAGATGGGCAGCTATATAAATTGAATGAATGAATGAATATTTCACCACCAAAGAATGTGCCTCATGTCAACAAACGCAGTTGGAGAGAATGCAATGTTTGGTAAAATAGAATTAAATTATCAACACACACACACACACACATACACAGAGTAAGAGAGAGAAAGAGAGAGAGAGAGAGAGAGAGAGAGAGAATATAGTCAGCAAAGCACCGACTGCAATAATAACTGTAATAGGATCTAGCTAAAAATTGTCACATGCACACTGTCCGTGTGTGTGTGTGCGTGTGTGTGTGTGTGTGTGTGTGTGTGTGTGAAGTAAAAAATCTAAGGCAAGTTTATTTCAAACATCTTATTCTGCTTTCCAAGATTTATGCCTGCCGCATTCTGAGAATATGTATTCCTGTTTAACGTTTGCATTTTTGGCTGTATGATGATGAATTATGAACTGTAGACTCTTTTAATTCTGTGTTTCTATTAAGGGAACCTGTGAATTTCCCTTTCTATTTTTAATCATTTAAAACCCAGGACTGGTGCAAAATGTTACAACCAGTATCTCCAGTCCCACTTAACCAAGGGTGATTGTACAGGTTTTTTTATGTTCCAAATTTTCCCAACAGCTGATATAGCCTTGATCCCACAGAAGGATTCTCAGTAGACTATTTATGGCATTTTGCTGCAATTAAACTCCTCTGGTTTTAGCCTTCAGGCAATTTAGTACCTTTTTACATATGCACATTATGAACTTTTGACCAGAACTTGGTACTTGTCTATTAGAGAGCAGCTTTTGAGAAGAGGCTTAACAAGTTCCTTGGAGTATTACATTCTCAGCCTGTTGTGGAAAAGGTAATTGGACCAACTTGCGGAAAGGCCATTCCACGTCTTTCTTATGATCCTCTCTCTCTCTTTTTTTCCTCTTTCTCTTTCTCTTTCTCTTTCTCTCTCTCTCTCTCTCTCTCCTCTCTTTTCCATGTTTCCATTGGAAGCTTGTTGCAAGAGCTTTCAGAGTACGTGATTGATCTTTTATTCAGCAGCTAATGAGAACTGTGATTCTATTAGTGCTCTACAAGGCAAGGGAACAGTGATTTAATGAAGTGTCTAGTGAGCTGGTCATAGATTTATCCCGTTGTCTCTAATTTGCAGAGCCATTGCAAGTCAGTAAAAGAAATGGCGCTCATGCCACCATCAGGCAGGTATTTTCTTCGTAAATTGTTGTAAGGTCGGGTGTAGTTACCTTCATGGAGACAATGCCTTCCCTCCTCGGTGTCTCCTGATGACAGCCGCTGCGCTAAGGACTCAGCGAAGCGGAAACCTGAAGTTCAGAGGTCCATTCTGAAGTCCCCCTTAGCTGATGCAGGAGCAGATGAACTGCCAACGAGGGCTAATAGAGTCATAATTGGCGATTAGAACTGGAAAAGCACGACATCTCAATACAAACTGGTGTGTACTAAATTCAACTGCCAGCTGGTGTTCCAACACAGAGTCATGTGTGTTCTCCAAATTTCAATTCCAAGCAATTAGGTAATGTCTTTAGATAGTTATTGGGCAGCTGTTAGAGAAAGCAGAGTGGAAGCTAGTGAAGGGAAAAGAATCACAGGCTCATCAAAACACATCCACTGTAAATTGACATTAATGTGCTGTCTGTAGACTTAGCTGAGCATGTAACTTGTCAGCTTTAAGTCTGAAATCATGCGGTAAAAAGTTGGTACTTATTGTCTTAAATAGAGTTTGTGCATGTGTTTCTATATGCACACATAGACAAATAATATTTATTTTTTATTTCATTGAGGGATCATAGATTTTTGAAGATATGAGTATTTGGCCTTGCTAAAGTGAGCTTTTAATAATAATAAAATTATAATTATTCTATTTCAGGGCATTATTTCTAAAGCTTGTGTCAGAGGATTCTGTTCCACGAATTCTTTAGGAATAGAACTTGGCATAACCAAAAGATAGGGCAAGGGAAATATAAAAATGGTAGATGATGAAAGAGAGATGCTTCTTCATCACTTAGTTAACAAATGTTTATCCTCTGCTCTGATAGTTCTTAGAGAAGAATTGTAGAAATGTTTTAATCATTGTTAGCTGCTTTGAAAACTGATTTTGGCAGGAAGCTTGGATATAAATCAAATGCAAGTGATGTAGTGTGGTGTAGCGGCTAGAAAGCTGTGACCTCTCCTAATCTTAAAAAAATGTTTTGTGCAACTTGCTTGTTTTGTACAAAAACATAAAAGAAATGAAACAATTCATTGAATAAAAGCACATTGGATTCTAAGGTAGCTTCTATGTTAATGCTAACTGGTTCTATATTCTTGGGTGAGGCAGCATTTGCTTTGATAACTTACTGAACAAGCTTTTCCCGGGCCACTTGATTATATTAAGAGGAGGAGAAGGCAAAAGAAGACAGGATCCAAGGAGTCTGGAAGTTGGGTCATGGCAACTAGGCTTCCATCTGAAGATGCTACTTGGATAAGCAGCAAAACACTTCGAACCAACAAGAGAAGAAATTCAATTCCCATGACTCAACTTCCAGACAACTCTCTATGGATGACTGACAATCTTCATCAACATACGATCCAAGGATATTCCTGGCAAGAAAAAAGCTAGATCAAGTATGGGACACTTCGTGGGGATTGTAGGCATAAAGAAGAACATCAAAATGTTTACCATAAAGGGGAAGGATTATTTCTTCACAAACCATCTGGTGTGATAGGATTGATGAGATAGCTTCCTTCCTCCTCAAAAATTGAGAATGCTTTTAGTCATTCATCATTTTTATTCCATCTCACTCCTTTTTCCCCCAGGCATGTAAAACGTCCAAGTAACACCTTTGATCTCATCATTGTTTATTTGATTTCCATGGCAATATTCTAAGCAGGGTTCCAAACTACATGAAGGATTTTAATCATATTCAATCTATTTGGGGTTACTCCTTTCTACAAGGGTTACTCTTTTCTCCTAGATATGGGAATCTGGAACAAATTGCAGGATTCTGACTCTCCTCTAAACATTCTTTCTGAAATTCCTGAATACCTTCTTATGAGAAATAGTAGCCTTGCCATGCACTTAGTTTGTGTGTGTGTACATGGGTGTGTGGGTGTATTTTCTTTTCATCTCCTTTTGTTATGCACCATTATAACAGATCACTGAAATACAACAGATGCTTGTATTCATACTTTCCAATTCTGTGCCGACAAGTGTGCAATTTGTACTCTTGTCATCATTCTCAAACAGCTGAAATAGCCTGATATAAAATTTCCCAGTACTTACTTAATGTATTTCAACATCTTTTGTGGGTTTTCAATCAAAAGGGGTTTTCTTTTGGGTGGGAACTGGCTTTGTCTGAAAAGTAAGATAGAAATGTGATGTTTTTTTTTTCTTCTTCTTCATAACTCAGTAAGCCTAGTGCCTTTTGATGCTTCACTCCATGAAGTTATATTGCAGTCATATTGCAAAGGAAACACACTGAAATGAGCAGATAGAGTGGTAACATTTTATTTCTAGATTTCTACCAATTGTAATGGCTCATCTGGGAATGTCACAAACACGAAAACTTATTGAAAGAGGCAGTCAGAAGCAGGGAAGAGATTCCCAGTGGATGCAAAAATATCAGCATTAAAGAGATGGCTGAGTTGAAACTCCTCTTAACATCTCTAAGGATTCAGAGAGGGCCTCTGGACATGCAGGTTCCATATCTCCAACTTAAATGGAAAAACACCTCTTGAGGAACAGTTCAGTAGACTGTTCTATGTGCGCTTTTGCTGAATTTACAGAAATCATAAAACACACACTGTGAAAATTCTGCAAAATTATTACATGTACAATAATACCCCCGTTACTCTAATTTTTGGTCCTACCTCATTCTTCTCCGAAACTTTTTCCTCTTACTCTTTTCTAATTAGAAAATCAGCATTTATCATTGATGTAAATTTTACACCATGCAGTGTGTATTTAAGGATCTTAAATTGTCCTACAAAAGGCTACCAGAAAGAAAGTCAGTTGGATAAATGCCTACATGTTAAGTTGAAGCAAAGTTTCTAACTTTCTAAAATTGACATTTTTTTCTCTAATGCAAGCCAATTATTGCATTATCTTTCTATTTTGTCATCTTAAAAAAATAATAAGTCTGTGATGAGACTAAATCTTTTAGTCCATAGATCATTTCACAAGAAAACCCTGTAAATGTCTTATTGTAGATGATGTGAGTCAGAGCTGATCCAGATCAATTAAAAACCCAACTGGAATTTAGCCAAGTGCTTTTTAAAAAACAAAAACAAAAAAACCCTTCTTAATAACTAGATTTTAAAAAATGTGTAGTTTAGTCATAATGTGTGGGAAGTTGGAACTATTTATTATGCCTTAAACATTTACATATTCACATTTTGTATGAATGCCCCACTTCCTTTTTTACTGTTTTAGTTTAGAAAAGTCAACAAGAAGAAAAAAAGAATTAAATATCAAGAACAATAAATTAAAAAAAAATATTGAGAACATACCCCCCTCGATATAGATATAGCAATGTAGATATAGATTGATAGATATAGCCAGAAAGAGAAGGAAAACATACAAGTTTTCAAATAAATATTAATAAGTCTTTCATTATCTCAGTGAAGGGCCTTTTCATAAGAAGAAACAAAACTCTACCAATTCAGGATATAATCTGGAATGACACTGAATTTCTGTTACATAACAGTTGACCTTTTTATGTGTGTTCTGTGCCCAGTGCTCTGAAAAATAGTTGGTGTTAAGCGCCTGGGAGATTCAGGCAGTTCAAATGAATATAAAGATTTATTGCAAGCATAAGCTCTTGACAAGAATCTGAACTACTAAATATTCAAGCAAATTGGGAATAGATAAGAGTCACAAGAATTGGGCTGGGCTGGACAACAAGTAGAAATGAAAAACAGAACAGCAGGATAACCTGAATCCTCACCTTTACTCAACTTCTTTCTAAATAAGCTCTATATCTTCAAAACCTACTATTACCAGAAGCTGAGCTGAGTAGGTTGCTCCAGATAACTGAGTATCAGGTGGTATTGTTGGTAATATGCTAGCTTTTGAAATAAACTCTTTTAATTTTCAAGGTATGAAGGGGTTTTTATGAGAACTAGTTTGGTTTAATTAAGTTAAGGCTAGGAACAGGAGACTGGGAACTAAAGTCCTGCCTTTGGTACAAAACCAGCTAGATGATATTGGACCAGTCCTTCTCTCTCATCCCTAAAAAAAGAAACAATGGCAAATTACTTCTGAAAAACCTTGTCAAAAAAACTGCAGGGATGAGTCAATAGTAGACTTGAAGACAAACTGAAAAACAAATGTTTCCTGTATCGACCAGAACAGCATAGTTTTTTTCTTACTTATAACAAAATATGGTGTGATAATTACCCATAAATTTACAGACGTTTCTGCAGTTGCTGAAATGATTTTGGATAAGATTTGTGAAAACTATTTTAACGTCTCATTTCCCCACCTTCCATCATATCTCTCTCTCTCTCTCTCTCTCTCTCTCTCTCTTTCCCTGTCTCTCCCCCTATCTCTCTCTGTGTCTCTGTTTGTCTGTCTGCCTCTCTTTCTCTCTCATCTATCTATCTGTCTGTCTGTCTGTCTATCTATCTATCTATCTCCTTCCTTCCTTCTTTCCATCCATCTATCCATCCATCCATCCATCCATTATGGCCTTATTCACTGCCTGAATAAGATCCAGCAATTTTCTTTGGGAAATGAATGAATGGCAGATGTCCTTGTTACAAGTTCAAGAACAGCAGGCCAATTCAGTTGCTAAATTACAGCTTAATACTCTATATAAACAGTAGCAAGTCTTGGAATTAATATACTCCTCAGGTGGTACAGCCATAAAATGATTGCAAATACCCAATTTTATTTTTAAACTTAGGACATCTTCTGTTTCTACTGGAACTTAAGAAATTCAGGTTAGGTTACACTAGTTGGAGAAGTTTGAAAACCAAGCCTAGATCTTAAATCACATTTCATCTTGTTTTTTGATCAGTCACATATTCACAAATCCGATTAAGCAATTTTTTAAGGACATGGTTTGTAGAAAAAATCATACTGGCTAGCTTCAGATTTAGAGCAATGACTAAATTGGGGTTGATGAATGGATTTGTGTTGCTGTTAACAGAAAACCAAATACAGTACCTTTACAGCTTAGTGTATTTACAGTGCAGTACCTTTACAGCCTGTGCAGGCCAAAAGAGTATGTGAAGAGTATTGGTTTTGTACATAACTCTAAATAATAGCTTACCATCATATCCAAAAAGGTCACATGCCATCTAAAAATAATTTGCATGGTTGGAACTTTCATAACACTTTCAATACCTTTAAGTAAATCTAATGCATATATTGTTTGTACTTGAAATAAATACTGATGCATTATAATTGGTCAAGAAAGAAGAGTAATGTTTCTTGACCATGCCTATTGACCAGTATATATTCGTGTATGTGGTAAATAATTTATTCTTGGAGAAAAATCTATGTGCATTATACCCTTTGATCTCATCATGAATTTCAAAGCCAACGATTCCATTTCGTGTTTTTTTTTTTTAATTTTCAAAGAGGGCAGGAAAAGAAAATCATTTTACAACTTTTTTTTTAAAAAAAGTGGGACACACTTCTCTGTAACACTCATCCATGCTAATGAGACTACGTTAATACATTTTTTTAATCAAGGCAAACTTATTGTACTCTGCAGGTGAAAAGTATATGAATACAGGACTTAATGCACCTACTAGATTAAAAGAGAAATTAAAGACTTGAGACTGAGAAAAGATCAAAGGCTGTCTTTTCATTGTTCTTTTTATTGTTTATTGACTTCAAAAAGACTTCTTAGTTTAAGCTGACTTTAATATCTTTTGAATGCTCTTTTGTAAAGTGACTTTGAAAACTCATGGATAACGTCTTCATTAAGTGGAGAAAAACCTTGGTGAATATATAACTGTAACTCTGCTTTCATTATAAGGGAAGAAAAGAACACTTTGCTTAATTATGATCTATTTTTCTTTGTTTTTAATTTTATGAACATTTTGGGGAGGGGTTGAAATTCTCACTGATTACAAAAGTACCAATTCCCAGGTGTGTTAGTTTTCCGCAGACATTTATAAACAAGTTGGATTTTCATTCTATATTCACTAATAATATTGAGGATGTAAGAACTACCTTGCTGAATCAAACAGTTGGATCTGTAAATCTGTTCCCACAAGTTTTTAGCTAGAGGTTAAAAGCAAGACTATGCATATGGATGAATTGATTAATGTCTCCACAAATTGGAATTCAGGATTAAGTCTGCTTTTAATTGTAGAAGATTCCATGGTGGAGAACTTATCAAATCATACTTTTGTAGTTAATATAGCACTGTCCGACTTAAGAGACATCATTGCATCCTGTGTTCATTTAGAGTTGATCCCCACTGTTGTTTTCCCAGCAGTGCAGATGTGGATTCAGAACAAATAACAGAGGGATTAGATTTCAAGGCATGAAAGCTTATTGTGTAATTTTGTTATAGTCCAGTTTCCATATATTTCAGAAAATTTGGATGCCTTAACAGTGTAACACAAATGAATTGTTGTAATTGTTTCTTAATTCACTACAGTTCCTACAGTGTAAATTGCTTAGGGTCTTTTCTGTTACTGAGTAATACAGAAGTATATATATTTAGATATCTAAGGAACACTGTTCTGCTTGGTGTCAGCACCTTCCCAACCTTGGAAGACCTTGAGAAGTTTAGCCAAGTTTGACTTTGGTTGGCATTTGACCAGTGTAGATTAGACATAGGAAGCTGGGAAAAAAAGCAAGAATGGAAGAATGGATGCTGTTGTAGAAAAACATCAATGTGCCCCTGAAGACAATAGGAGTTGAGCTTGACTTGAAGGAGACTTGAAGGGGCACCTGGCAATTTGAAAAAAAAAACTGTGGAGGGAAGAACTACTCAGCTGATCACCTGTGTCAGAACAGTATTTTATTTCCATGCCACCTGCTGCAATTAAAAATGAAACCACCAAGCAACTATGATGGTGATTTTATCTACCAGCTGATATTATAATTAATGACTGTAGAGCCCCTATTATATGTACTTCCAAGACATCAAGTGGAAAGCTGTTGTCATGCTTTAAATAATGAAAAAAAAACTTTTCAATCTTGATAAATAGCTCAATTGGATGCAGTTTAAAAAAGTTGAGAGCATATGCTTCTATCATTAGGAACTACGACTGTAGTTATCCTTCCTGTGCATTTAAAAGTCTTGGGATTCTGGATTGTTTAGAGTTTTTATTTTTTTTATCCCAACCAAAATGCCAACATAATTGCCCAGGATGATAGGGATTTACTTCTAGTTGGGGAAATAGAATACATAATGAAGTATGATTGATTATTGTATCCTTTTTTAATTTATATTTTTAGGAATTATTTTAGAAGGCAGCAGGAAATATTTCTCTTGGTTTTGTTTTTTTCCAATGACCAAGAATTTAACAAAACAGTTTTGAAATTTAGATATGTGAAGTGATAGAGCAGCAAGAAAATTAAATGAGAGTTGTGTGTATGCCTATGTTTTCATTTTGCTTTGATGTATTTTTGAAATTGTGTTCTTGTGCCTCTTCAATGATTGATGCAGAAGCAATTTATTTCTTGGTTAATATACTTTCTGGATTTGTTTAATTTTGTTAGACAGCTTGATGGCATCTGAGAAAGTCTGATTATTTGATTGTAGGCTTATTTCATGCAGGTAGGAAAAATGCTTTGGTAAGTGGGGAAAAACATTCATGTGATAACTTATCACATTCCTTCTTTCTTTTAACTTTTCTATGCATGGAAAATTGCCTAGAATATCTCAATCACTGTAAATAATGTAGCATGCCATTTCAACCATTTTGTATTTTCCAAGCCCAAATGACTAGGAAGCTTTTAAAAAACAAGATTTTTCAGTGATGAAAAATCACTTTTCAGAAATATGAACTTTCAAAACAGGGGTTGGTGTCCACAAGAAGGCTAGGGAACTGTCCCATTGTAAATTAATAATAATGTTACTCCAGGCTATTAACATATTAAACAATCTTGCAGATGGTTTTCATTGCTACTATACTTCTTCAGATTTTGAGATTTGGGGTCTGTCTTATTTGTCCCATCCTGTCCCTTTGCCTGCCTGCCTGCCTGCCTGCCAGTCCGTCCGTCCATCCATCCATCCATCCATCCATCCATCCATCCATCCATCCATCCATCCATCCATCTATCTATCTATCTATCTATCTATCTATCTATCTATCTATCTATCTATCTATCTATCTATCTATCTATCTATCATCTATCCATCCCCAGATTGCTGGGGGCAATGTGCTCACTCTGTAAGCTTAGAGAGGACTATGAAATGGTATATAAATGCACTCTCTCTCTCTCTCTCTTCTCCCCATCTATCCCCAGATTGTTGGGGGCAATATGCTGACTCTGTAAGCTGAGAGATAACTATGAAGTGGTATATAAGTCTAAGTGCTATCTCTATCTATCTATCTATCTATCTATCTATCTATCTATCTATCTATCTATCTATCTATCTATCTATCTATCTATCTATCTATCNCTATCTCTATCTCTATCTCTATCTCTATCTCTATCTCTATCTCTATCTCTATCATCTCTATCTCTATTTCTATTTCTATCTCCATTTCCAGTTAGCCTGGACAGAAAAAAAATACCCTGGAAGAAATAAATAACAAAGCCCTACTATATTGTAGAGAGACAATTGCATGGCTGTGTCCCTTTAAGTCATCAGAAATTGCCCTTGACTCAAAAGAGATTGCTCATAGTAGCTGAGGACTAGACCAGAGGTCCTTGAGCAACATGTTCAAATAACCACCATGTAGTTCAACATGAAAAGTGAGGTGGCATGCCAAGCCACAATGTCGTTATTCTCCTTGGTACATGGTGCTTTCACACGCCTCATATTTTCCCACATTTTTCATCTGATCTTCTCTTGCTGAATTGCCTCTTTCAAGTTTAAATAAACCATTTATTCTTTACTTAAGATCTTGAATTGAGGCTTGATTGTCTTGGGCACTCCAGAGTAAAAAGGCCCACTTGAAAACCCAAATGCAAGCAGAGATATTCTGTGGCACGTTTTAACAATCTAAATATTGCTCTTAGTCTAATCGAAGCAGCAAGAGTACTCACAGCAGTTGATGGACTATTTTTCAAATTGATTTCAAAAATGTATTTAAGGGGATGATCTTCTACTCTAGATTACCTATTGATTTTTAATATGAAAAGCTCATTATATAAGCAGTAACTGCATATAAAAACCTAGCAAACCTTTGCATAAATCCTTTAATTGAATTTCCAGAGCCTGTGGTTCTACTTTTTTTTAATTAAATCTATTTCTTTTTTTAAGTGTTGCTGTATAATTTGCATGCTGTGAAGTGGCCTTGTCCCAGATAAAGTACCATTGATCCTTATTAAACCTCACCTCTGGGCTTGCTGAAAACTAACTGGAAAAAATTAAAAGTGTTCATGCTGCAATGCTCTTATGCTTCTGTGATAGGATTACAGGGGGAGGGAAGGAAAAAAAAACTAATTTCCAAGGCAGAATTTACAATACAAGATTTTAATTTTTTTCCTGCATGATAAATAATACAAGTCATATTCTACATATAACTAACATTTTAGTTTGCAGCAGTAATTAAGAAAGACAAAACATTTTTGAGAAAAAAACTCTATGTTATAAGTGTTTAATCTGTTTGTGTTTTAATTTCTTAAATTGTACTGATGATAGTGGCTTTAACTCACTTGATTAAAGACTGAAATTAGAAGATGTATGTCAGAATACATAGCATCATATATTTATGTGTAGGTATGTAAGAGGGTAATTAACATATTTTTTACCAAGTTTGTTTACAAATTTTGTGCTAATGATTTATGGATTGCAGTTACCATGGGAGTGAAAAGTATAAAGGAGTGAAGTGGTATTTTCCTCCCATTTTCATTTATGTAATACAAAGCATTTGTTATTTTAAAGCAATAAAATCCCCTAAAGAAATATTCATAATCAATATGAACACAAAATATGGAATATATTAACTGAGTTATAAAAATGCTCATAGCATAGCACAGCAAGTTATGTATAGTTTAAAGTGTAATCAGTTCTGAAGTTGCTTATATGAGGATATAAATGATAAATAGAAGCAGTATTATTTTTAGTAAAGGCTGCAACAAAAACAATACCAGGTTTATGGCCTTTTTGTTTCTTTTTATAGTTCATTAATGTAAAAACAAACAGCACATGTGCACAGTAAGAGAGCCATCTTCTTGGGCAATTTAAACTTCCCTTAAATGATCATTTTAAGATGTAAATAGCACATTTGTTTTGCAGGCTTGCTATTTTCTAAAAATACATTTGATTCCACTGAATCAGGAATTATCAAATAAAGTTATTATTAGTTGCCTGGTCCCATTGATCAAAATTTTTATGAGGTGCAGTTGTCATTGTCATTTCATCTGTTTTTCTCCCTCTGCTTTGTACCAATTCTATATACATATACATACATACATATATACATATATGTATGTACACACATATATATGTATGGTATTCAGCTTTGTTCGGGTATTTTCCCACATCATCATAGTTGTGCTTTTAAAGTTGTAGCAACGTTTCAGCAGAATCTCATCTGCCATCATTAGGCTTCATTCAAACACATATGTACAGAGAGAGAGATATTCAGAAATCTATCAAGGAGAAAGAGTTGAAATCATTGCACTGTGTGTACATAATTTTTATTAAATATTTTTTAGAATAATAAAAAAATGATACAAATTTTGCAAAGGAAAAGTAAGGAAAGTAACAAAAAATAAGTGAAGAAAAAAGTGCAAAGATGAAAATAGAGAAGACAAAAAAAGAACAGAAAAAGTTATAAGAGGCTTCTAATCTTCGCAATAGAACATATAACAGAACAGGTATAAATACATTGATTTTTTTACCCTATCTGCTTAAGGTTACAATATCATTTCCTCTTTTCCATATTGTACCTGTTTACACCCATAAATCACAAGTTCGTTTTTTTCTTGGTTCAGCAGAAAGGCCATAAGGGGTTTTCATTCTGTAATGAATGTCGTTATTGTCTTTTCTCTAATCAAACAAGTCAATTTTTTCATCTCCACTAATTCTGTCATCTTCACCAACCGTTCCCCCATTGTGGGTATTTCTGAGTCTTTCCATTTTGTGCATATAATGATCATGCAGCAGTTCTTACATATAAACACAATCTTCCATAACTATTTTCTAATTGTCTATCCCTTAGTTCCAATAAAAAGAGTTCTGATTTCCAATTGATAATAATTTTTAAAATTGTGTTGTGTATGTGGATTGGTGCACTGATGCATTGTTTGGTGATGCCATAAAGCCTCTTCCAGAAGTGCTATTGATAGAGGTCTCAAAACCACAATTTTCTAAAAAGTAACTGGATAAAGAATGCTTTTGTGGAAAAATTTTGATTTCTACAGTCTTGGATTGTTTTTGTCCGATGAGAAAAATCATATTGATTATAAAAACCAATCATGTTTCAAAAATAGAACCTCTGTAGCTTAAGTCATATATTTCAACATAAGAGTCTCTTCCAGCTTAGAGGGTACAAGTAACCAATAAGGGTTCTTATATAAAAGGATTAGTTATAGTAGCGCATATTGGTTTGTCACCTTTCCCACCACATGGGAAGTTCTCAGAATAAATCTTCCACAGTTTTCATTTCTTCTGAGAGGAGTGATCCCTGACAAGAATTTCATAGCATCGTAGGGTTGGATGGGACCTAGGACTTTTGCCTAATACTTTGAAATTTAACCCATATCCAAGGCATAAGTCTGTTTACCATGTCATACAAATGGTTGTCCAATCTTTTCTTGAAAACCTCCATTGATGGAGCACCCACAATTCTGGGAGGCAAGCTGTTCCATTGATTGTTCTCACTGTCAGGAAATTCCTCCTCAATTCCAGGTTGGATCTCCCTCTGATGAGGCTTCCACCCATTGCTTCTTGTTGTATCCTCAGGTGCTACAGAGAATAAATTGATGCCCTTTTCACTGTGGCAGCTCTTCAAGGGTTGGAAGACTGCTATCATGTCTTTCCCCAGTCTTCTCTTCATTAAGTTAAACATCCCTATCTATGGAGATTCTCAGTCATCCAGGTCATGGTTGTCCCAAAAGTGCTTTTTCAAAGGGCAACTGGAGTTGTCTTTGTTTTTTTTCCCCTGTATGTCCAAAGTTGTTCCCTTCTTTGACCCTTCCTACCCCATTACATTTGCCAGGAGGAATCAGAAGAAAGCATTGCACCACGTTTCCTTTAATATAAAATGTTTCCTGTACTCTCAGATGTGAGCAAGTATTATCAGTCAAATCATATATACTTATTTGTTAGATTTGTATCTTGTCTTAAAAATAGGTGGATTAATTTTAAATATACTTTGTCAAGTTTAAAGATTATTTCATTACTTTTGTGCATGGGTGTGCACATTGATGCACTTAGTGTAATTGTAATATATTGAAATTAATTTTTTTTTAAGAACACAAGGTAGCTTTGATGTAGTTTGCCCTTCTTTTTGTGGTCCAAATTGTATTTTTGAGAGTAGATTGGACTGAGAGAAAGTGACTAGTTCCAGTGTACCCAGTAACCTCTATGACTAGTAATGTAAATGATCCTGGGTTTTCTTCTCTTAGTTCAACACCATAATCAGTACCAAGGCATGGAACTTAATTGATGATCAAAATAATAAGTAGGCAAGTAAGAAGGAAGGAAAAGAAAGGAAGGGAAAGGAAAGGAAAGGAAAGGAAAGGAAAGGAAAGGAAAGGAAAGGAAAGAAGGATTATCCAGTGAATCCTATTACATGTGTCTAATGGGCCAAACATTTTCCCCAAATCTTATTTAAGGCCAACTGAGAATTTAGGCCAATAGCAAAATAATTGATCCTGGGATAAACCTCTGCTTGAAATGAAATAGTTGCATTTGATCTTCAACTATAGCCCTTATAAAAGAATGCTTTCCAAGTAGTGGAGTATAGTTTCCTAACAATCTTTTAGTGAGGGAAGTAAACAACTGTGATCTGTGAAGGTGGACAGTAAGATTTATAATATATTTGTGCTAGCAGATTGCCAACACAACCAGCTTCTCCCTGTGGTGCTGTCTGCGTACTTGGAAAATCAATAGGGATTAACCCATGACCCCCTTCACATACTTATACTGTGGTCTGCAGTGCTTACCAATATTTCATTTATTTCACTTAAATGCTGTGGCTTGCTCAATAATAGGTAGCCTTTTCTTTGAAGCTGCTAATGTTTAAAATATAGTGATGCTTGGAATTATGATAAAATATATATCATGGGATACAGTAAAGCCAGCAGATTTGGTTCAGCTGTTCAATGTAATGCAATGACTAACTGCGCTAAAAAAAAAAAGGAATCTTCACATTTAGATAAATAAAGGAACATACCGTATATCAAGAGTTTTTAAATTTGGGTTCACAGATCTGAGGAGTTCCATGGATAGATTTAATAGGGTATGTGAACTGGAATTGGGAAAAAGTAACACATTTATTTTCACTAATCATTAACCTGAAATTTACTTTTTCATTCAATAATGTATGTAGACAACAAAATCATGGCCACTTAATTTCTTTTTTTAAAAACTTCAAAAATCTCACTATCTAGGATTCTTAACACACTAAAAAGGTAAATAAGTGTAGACATATTTACCATATTATACATATCTTACCACATTACACATTTGCTAATATGTAATACTAGCTCGATACCCGTGCTTCGCTATGAAATTATGTGGTCAGGCTTAGTTTTTGGGGAGGAAAATAAGGGGAAAAAACTCTGCCTCTGCCTACCAGCATCCATCGGTATTCATCTGGCTAGGTCCTGTCAAATGTTTGAGAAAGTTGAAGGCTGTTTGGAAACTGAAACAGTATTTGCTGTGTGAGCAAGAAGGAGACAGCAAGGAGCCTGGGCATGGCTTAGCTCAACTGTTCTGTACAAAAGCTGCTTGGTGCTGTGAAACTAAAACTGAAAGTCATTTCCTCTGCTTGTGTTTTGTATTTAGAACAGATTTCTTTCCAGGTGGGGAGGAGAGTAGAACTCCTTAGCATCAGAGCGTGTTAATAGTAATAATATAGAAAATGCTAATGCTCTGATTGTCATTTTGAAAAATCCTTTCTTTGTGAGCACCTAGAAGCCAAGACGAACATACATGCCAAATTTCAAGTTTGTGGGCTTTACGGTTCTGGATCATGCTGGTTCCTCCAGAAGAATTTGAGATCATTAGCCTTATAAAGCTTGGAATAGCATCCACCATTACATTTGTAATGATGGGAAATTCAATAGGAAGACTTGTTCCTTCAGAGTAATCCATGGTAGTAGCCAATGGATTAATGATAGTTTTTTTTTTAAAAGACAGTGTTTTGGAGACCATGGAATAGTGACATGAACCAAGTGCTTTCCACAGTTCCCTTTGAACACATCTTTGTCCCTAAACAGCTTGGAAAGCTGTTTCATTCTCACAGGTTTTATTGGTAACGAAACAGATCAATGATCAAACTCAAGCGAGGACATATTTTAAAGTCTATGAAAATATTAAAATAAAAACACGAATGTAGAGTTGTGGATGTGTTGGTGTGCACATGCACACAGAGAAAGAGGGACCAGAACATGTGCCAGTGAATGAATAAAACACATGGGCATTCTTTGATATCTATATCCTTGTTCTTCTTTTGGTAAATAGTAACTCTCTCTCAGCTCAAGCCACCTCACAATGTTGTTGCTGTGGGGGAAAATACGAGGGGAAAGACATATTGGACATCTTTGCTTCCTTGAACTATTTGTAAAAATAATAAAGGGCAGGATACAAATAAATAAATAAAAAATAAACAAATATGGTGCTCCTCTTCCAGAAAAAAAACATCAGGAGCGTTCAAGGTTAAGAGGTACAACTAGCTTTCTACTGAGGCTTGTGAAGTAACCAAAGATCTGTGTGTTCCAAAAAACAAAGTACTGTGTAACTTTAGGGCTAAGATTTTGCAGCCCTGCACCGTAAACGAATCTCCCTGTTGGGTGAGGGTGAGTGGAACATTCCCCCCAGCATAAGAATGTTGCATTTGTTTATTCATATTGATTAGTATACTCCTTTTCAATTAATTGGTTCCCAGGGCACTTTGTGAAAACAGAAAGAAGTAAACAACTAGGAATAAAACAAATGCCATGAATAAACTACCTGTAGCAAATAAAACCAGTGGTTTAAAACTGTTCAACATCAGAACTTAAAAGGAATGGGGAGAGGACCAGGGGTGGGATTCAACTGGTATTACTATCAGTTCAGTGACTACATTTTGCACCTGCATGCGTGTAAAAAACCTTTAGTTGTGCTGCCCTGACAGCTGAAAAGCACTACGCGCAGGTACACAGTGTTTCAAAACCATCTATTTTCATGCTTTTCCAATCTCAACTGTGCAGCTGAGGTTGAAAAAGCAGGAAATAAAGGACAGGTAAGTGTCCGAACGGGCGGATGGGCCAAGCAGCAGCAAACACAGAACTGATTTGGTGTCTGCTGCTCTTCAGAGCTACCGGCTCTATAGAGCTGGGCAGCATCCCATCCCTGGAAAGGACTCTACATTGGTATCAGGTAGAGCTTCGTGGGCCAGGGAAGATCTTCTACAAGTAAGATAACTCTCTTAGGAGACTGAGATGACATCTGCCTTCTCTCCCCTGACGTAGACCTGTCCAGGTCCATGAAGGAAAGAGATATATAATTATTGTCTTACTACAAGAATGTGGACAAAGAACATTTTACTAAAGATCAACAGAGCTATCCAGTGATACCAAGGATGACATTCTTTGGAATTACTAAACTGGGATAGTATAAGCTTTTGAGCAGGTGTTTGGATTAGAAGACTTACAAAGTCCTTTCCAGCTCAATGATTGTATGTTCTATGAGTTAATGCAGGGTGCATGTTTTTTTTTTAGGAATGTGACTGGATAAAATAAACTTTCCATTCCTTCATAATATCCAGGTTATTCAGGTTTAATTTCAGTTGCTATTTATAATACATGGACACACTTGGTGCCTTCATGCTGTTAAGATAATGTTTAGTTTAGCATAACTCTTTTTTTTAATCAGTTCCAACTTTTTGTTGTAATTTTAAAACCACAAAAGACAGGAAAAAGAAGACCTCTTTTTTCCATGGTTTTTTGAAATTGGGTTTTTGGGTTGGGACAGCAAAAAGACCTTTAATGTTCTTGCATCTGAAGGATTCGGATATTTTTTTTTGAGGGGGTGAATTTTAAAAGACAAATTTCAGAGCAAGAAAAGCAAAGCAAGCAAAACTAATATATACTAGGTTGGATTGTCAATGATATGACATTACTTCTTGAAGGAACTTTTATGTGAACTTCCCAAGCACCCTTGGGCCAGATGTCTTCAGTTCAGCAAGTTAGAAGTTCTATTTTTCAAGTTGAGTGAAATGATGATATAAATTCCTGAGCTGGTTTAAGCTTGGAGGATATTTTCCACATCCAGGTCCTATTGTGATGAATATATATAGAGAGAATTGGTCTTTTTTTTTTTTAAAGTCTTCCCAGTAAACAAAATGTTGCCGCAAAAACATGTAACAGAAAAGGAAAAAAAAACCCTGAAAACTAGTTATCTAAACCAGGGGTCACCAACCTTTTGGACTTCAGGGATCACCAAACTCATAATTTTTAATCCCGCAGAGCAGAGACCTTGGGAAAATCTCCCCAAAAGTGCAGGAAAATTCCCTACTCCATTTTCCCACCGATCGATCATTCTTTATTTGGGATCACAGGATACCATCTCCAGCTCTGTTCTCAGGGGAAGGGAGGGGGAGAGAGAGAGAGAGAGANAGAGAGAGAGAGAGAGAGAGAGAGAGAGAGAGAGAGTTTTGGCTTCATGCAAGGAAAGCAGCAGAAGCAGCAGAAGTCTTTCTTTCTCTCCCCCAAACTCTGCTTGAAATGAGTCTTTGCCAGCTGAGCCTCTTTGAGAAGGAGGCCTTGCAGGGTCCCAAAGACTAATTTGTGGTGGAATTCATTGACTTTTGCTGCTTTCCTTGCGTGCAGCCAAAAGCAGAAGAAGAAAGAAGTGGAAAGAAGCAGCCTGGTGGCCAGGCAAGGCACGTAGGGCAAGTTCTCCCCCTCCACCCTTTCTGCCCTCACTACTTCATGTTGTTTGCAAGACAAGCGATGCAAGCCTTGTGTTCCCATGGGCCATGTGGGCAGTGCAGCCTTGTGTTCTTGCGCAGCCTGGATTAATTGCTTTGGGGGATGCTTTGGATGGGATGCATTTCTCTGCAGACTACCAAAATTTTCTCGTGGACCACCAGTGATTCCGGCCCACTAGTTGGCGACCACTGATCTAAACAGTGCAATGCAATGATGTTAGTTAAGTAAAATAACAGGTATGTAACAGCTGAACACTCAGTAAAGTTATTACTTGGACCAAACAATAATTTTCTTACTCAGAAACTAAAAGGAGGAAATAGGTTTCATTCTTTGTTATGCAAGTACACATATTCTGCAGTTTGGTATTGATCCTATTAGCTGTTATTTGAATGGGACAATGCACTCTGTAAGGTATTGTGCTCTACCTGGACTCTTGTTTAAATAATGTATTCATGAATTGATTAATCGTTACAGTAAGAGTTATTAGCTGCATTTATATCTGGATGTTACAATTGATGCAGTCTGGTAATCATGCATACTTAAGCAGAAGATCAGTTTCAAATTAAGAATATAACTAATAATTGTATCAGTAGAGTTTTTGCATTCGGGGAAATCAAAGCACTTTATGCAAAAGTTTTATAATGGCAATGGTGGCCATTCAAATGCCTACCTAATTTGCATACAGTTGATCATTTTTAGTGCTGCTATACGTTTCTTCTTAGAATACATTCAGAATCCATTGTTGAATGCAAGAATAGAAGTGTTGATTATTAGAACATTTATTTCTGAAGATGACGCAATGATCAGAACTCTGATTCCAGAAAAATATTCTTTTGCATGGATTTTTTTTTGTCCAGTTTTCACGTTTTTCTTTTACTTGGTATTCCATACTTGAGACACACACACACATACACACACTTGAGACACACTCACGCACACACACAGGTTTTGCTTTTTCTGAACTCACGATGCAGGTTTGAATTACAGCCACAAACCCGTTTTAATGAGCACCTAGTTTGCTTTTACGGTGTGCTCTGAATTATGATAGATTTAGTTTGTTATGCTCACCTCTCTGTGTTTATTGTTTTTAATCCCTCCCGTTAGGCTTATTTAAAAAAAAAAACATTTAGGTCTTTATGTAATTTTATTCTCTTGTTTTTCCCCCCTGCTTTTTCATCTCTTGTACTCCATTCTTATGCGGGTTTTTGATTGTAATAATGGTTTGATTGATTGAGATAGATATTGCTAAACAGGGAGTGAAACAGAAGATATGCAGATATTATGATGCATTTATTTACTCTTCTATCTGCAGTCTTGAGTATTCTCTCTCTCCCCCCCTCCCTCTCTCTCTCTCTTCCCCTCTCCCTCCCTCCAAAAACCATGAAAGACACAAGGAAGTATGATATTCAATTGAAAAGAAATGTTAAAGATGTTAAGATTCTAACTAATATTCATGATAGAATTGAATTGGAATGG
>BHFT01068932.1:0-13629 GCA_004320025.1 Laticauda laticaudata
CCCTTTTCTATAGCGCGCTTGCCGTGGCCTTGTGGCCAATGACATCAACTTTAGGTTCCGCCTTGTCGAATCCGTGGCCCAAATCGGAATGGTTCTCATCTAGTGTGCCAATCTCTGACTGCGGCGGAGGCGCCTGTTCTCCAGCCACGAATTTCAGAATGCACGGAATACTTTATCGCCTACCGAAGTTCTGATACACAACAATGCGGAGTAATTTTTTATGTTAAAAAATTATTAAAAAAATTCCTACGTGACTTCATGGGAACTTTGTTTTTCTGGTAAAGTATTACAATAGCAAACTCATCGTGTCTAGAGGCTCAGGAAACCTGCTTTCCTCGTAATTAGGAAATTCCAGGTTACAGTAAATTGGCTCTCATGAATTTTATGAAGATATTGAAGTGGACCGAGAGAATGTGGATCCTGTGTAACACGCAAAAATAATTTCACTTTGGGAAATTGCCTTTGACATGCCAGATCTGTTTCTAAATAAATCAATTGGAGAGAAAATGCCTCGGAGTGATTGATATCATGGATACTTTCTGGATGCCTTCCACATGCTCCACAATGATATTAGTTTGTCCTCCTGACTTTATAACAGTGTGTGGCTGACCATGACTGCAGACTTATGTGAAATTATAGCATACTTTTCTCACCTAGCATTATGAATCAAGATTGTTGTGAATGCCACCATGTCAGCTTTTTGCATACAGATTTTCAATGTTTTCCTGATCCTTAAAAATATAAGACTCTTATAAGAGAAAAAAATTCTAAATGCAAATCTTATTAAGAGACAAATCTAGACATAGACAACCGGGGACTTTCCAAATAATTGTCTGAGTAACAACAGTTGGAGTCTGAGAAAGCTGACCATATTGGGTTCCATTTAAATGCAAAATCTGGGGTGTGCATGAACAGGTCTGTTCTAGAATTGCTACTTAGACTGAATAAGACAGCTATAACAAATTTAAAAAAGCCTAGCAGAGAGGGTTTGATACAGACATAAATAAGCTGTCATAGCAACCAGATAGATGTTGTTGGGAATGCTTTTTCTATTATTCATCTATGTGTTGTTAATTTTATAATCAAGTGAAATGTGTAAAAGGATTAGAGTACAGGGATGTCTATATAAAAAAATTGGTAGGAGTGTATGTGAAATAAGAAATGTTTATTTGAAGATTGGCACATTCCATTGTGTAAATGCTACTTATTCTACACATCGACTGAGCACAAAAATAAGTTGTTTGTAATACAGTAGTTGGTTAAGAATTAGTTCAGAAATTTGATCTTTACATGTTGAGGTATTAAAAAGTATTCCAATTAGTCATGAGTTCCCATCAAAAAAGCTTAATGTCAAATAACTATCAAGAGTTTGACAAGATTAATTGACCTATGAAGTTGACTCATCAGTGCAAATCAAACTGCTCAGCTGAATGCTATGTTTGAATTGCATACTGTACATGCTACCTATAATTTTTAAAAAAATTAAATCTAAAATTATTTACATTGCTTAAATTGAGGGGATAGTTTAAAAGAAAAGGTAGTTAACATTTCTCAGAAGGTGCCATTTTGTTTTATTGGCACTTGACTCACAGAATTTGGAGACTGATTTATCTTTGTAGCACTCATTGAAAGTTTTAACCTATTAAATCCTAGGCTCTTAAAACTAAATAGCAAGCAAGGGACACTATTCTTCTCTTTCTGTCTGCTCTGTTTTTCTCTGACTAGAAGATCTTCAAGTGCACCTTCTCAACTTGCTTCGTATAGAAAAATTAATTTTTAGTACTTCTTTTCTGCTCTCTCACTCTGGTGACGAAACCCCTTCAAAAAGCTAGGTTTTGTTGTCATAGGCCATGGGTATCAAATTGACCACATCACGTGATGTCACGTGATGTCCCACAATGTTTTTTTGCCTTTGCAGAGCTGGGGTGGATGTGGCCTGCACATGATGCATCTGGTCCGTATGCACCATTTTGACACTCCTGTCATAGGCTATATCTATGGGAGTTAAAATTTAGAATTTGAAAAAGCAGGATGAAAAAATATTTAAGCTTTTGAACTTTGTTATTGGAGAAAATTCCTAAGAATACTATGGATTACATGGACAACAAAAAATGGACCATTGTATAGAGGAGTTCAAGTTTCTCACTAAAATATAATATTGTTATGGATTTTTAAAAAATGGAATTATGTTCTTAACTGGGAATTATATAAACCCTACACAAAATTGACTGAACTCTACTATGCAGATTCTGTGTAATAGGCAAATATAGATAAAACCAAAATGAATAATTGATTTTTGCATTCTAGCATTATACTATCAGAATTTCTTCATTAAAAATGTCCCCCATAGACTTAAACTTATCTGCTGAAACTAGACTGCTATAGGTCAGGTAGCCTAGATAGAGACAAATAAAATAAAATAAAAGCAGTCAAGCACATGTGCAGAACCAGATAAGATCTCCATTTGTGCCTTAGTGATTATTCCAGATTGAGAACCAAATCTTATTCAATATCTCTACAGGACCAGATGGAGCTTTATTAAAGCCCACCATATGACCATTGACTCTTATTTTATGGTGGTTATAATAAGTGTTATGCCAGATTCTTCTGAACATTTTTTCTCAGATATTGTCACTCAATTTGGAAAGAAAAAATGTCCCCATTTTTTCCTTCCCCAAAAGAGAACAGTGTCAGCTAAAAAGATACTTGATATTTGTTCATGGATTCTTACACTTTTCTAAAAATGATTAAGGGGTAGTAGACAAGAGATTGCAGCTTTTTTGGTTTCCCATGCCTGAGTTACACCCTTGAATTTTTTTCTAACCAGGGAGCAGAATTTACAAGCAAGACTGCTTTACAATGAAGACAGATGACTAGAGGGAAAATCCTATCACTACTCTCCATCATATACAACAATAACATAAGAAAGTGAGAGTCTAATGTTCCAATTTCTGGCATGGCAACATTACGGAACAGAGATTACAGTGGCAGGATCCTCCTATCCATGGTATCTAAGTTACCTATGTCTTATACTCTTCACATTTTATTATATGCACACTAGAGGCGAGAAGGTACATCTAGAACATTTAATAGATTCAGGTTTACAGGTTTCAAATAACCTATTCATGATGTATGAAACTAAATCAGAATCTGGGAAGCTGAGGCCTCAGGATATATGTAACATTTTAAAATCTTGAATGTAGTTCCTAAATCCTCTCAATAGTTGTTACCATTTGATAGTATCAGAATTAAAATCCCAGATTGATTTTTGTGTGTATTGATGCATTTACCGATAAGTTTTAAATAAGTATCAATTAATTATATCCTGGGATGTAATACAATTAGAAACTGGATTAACTGAAAGGGTGCAAATGGCTTTTTGATACAAATTTCACTGGTGTGATTCACTTAAGACAAAGAAATATATTATACAGTGTGCACCAAAGGAATGCACTGTTCTTTCAAGTTCCTTTGTCAATCTGTCATGTGCTTGATAGCCCTGAGAGTGTAAATGCTTATTGCTTACTTTTTATTGTAACACATTATCAATTAATTGCTCACAAATCTGCTCTTCTTAAGTCTGTGTGTAGGTTGTAAGGAGCGGTAAATCATTAACTTCAATGACAGCCTGTTTGAATTATAATACCAATCTTGTAAGGTATGAAATTTGCAAGTTTAATTAGCTGAAAACAACAGTTTTGTGTTTCCAAATCCTGCTGCAAAGAACATCTTCTCAACCCTTTGGACTTCTTATAACCCTTTCCCCACTTATTTTTAATTCATAGACTGTCAGCATATTGCCTAGAGAATTTTTGTCACTGGGGTCTTTTCTTCATTTTCCCCTGTCAAGTACCAGAAAATCAGGAGTTTCAGGAAGTTCAAATGAGTATAAAAATTTATTGCAAGCTTAAGATCTCTACTAAATCTGAGCTACTAACTGTCAAGGGAAATAAGCGGGAATTAAAAGACATCCAAGGTGGGAATGACTTATGACTCATTTGACTCTTTTCTCAGGCTCAGCCTGGTCATCTCCCACACTATCTTACTTACAGCTGGAATTGTGAGATGTAGGAGTACCTATAGGAAGAACAAAGTCTTTCCCCTTCATAATTTATGAATGCCAATAGAAGCTTAACTCAAAACATGAAAACCCAACTGCCAAGCATATACCTATTGACAAATATGTTTATTTAACCAAAAGGAACAAGAAAGATGTACTGAGAACACAAAGTGAAAAGATCATTTACACAATAAATACAACACTTGTGTCCAATGGATCCCTTCCAGAACTACTGGACATCAATCCCACAATTAAACAAGCAGCCTTGAATAATTCTGGTTGAATTATTCAACCAGACTTGAATATTTTGACAACTGCATTTCAAAACATATAGAAAATGTGAAGGCTGATACAGAAGAACATTGATGAAGTGTTTTTATGGTCATTTGTAATGAGGTGGATTATTAATATGTGTGCCATCTCTCCCTTCTTCTCACTGCATCCTATGCTACATTACTTTTTTCTCAAAGTCAATATCTTAGGAAACTCACAATACTACAATCATTACTCAAGTTAAATTTTAACAAGGTAGCTTTAATATGTTGGCTAACAGAGATCATCTATTTATTTCAAAGACTGAGCCAACTTTAGATAAACCCCAGGCAAATGCTCCCAGTGCTATATAAAATAAGACTTCATAATACTATAAAAGACTATAAAAGATCCTCTCTTGTGTGTGCTATAAATTCAATTACATATTCATTTGATTGCTTTGGGTTACATTATGCCAAACAATTCCATAGAAAAACAAAAGGAAATATGTGTGTTACAGATTCCTAGCTGATGGTCCATTTACTTTGTAATATTATTATGCTTACAACTGTCCTATTTAGATTGGATCTGTTTTCTTATATACAAGTTACAAGAAATACATCTTGCATTTTTATTTATAAGTAAAAAAAATACATCTTTCACTTTTATCCTCTAACTAAGGAAAAAGGGATACATTCAAAAAACTTGAATTGGGCCTGTTCAGATTCCAGATACTATTGACCCTTTATTGCTTTTCAGATAAAGTAAATTTAAAATACTCCCCTATCAAGGCTCCCATATTTTTTTAAATTTGAAGATAGAATACCTTATAAAGTAACTATTTGTTAATTAAATTTCTAGGCAATCTGGTTGCAATGTGGCCAGGGATGGGCTTCAAACATTTCTGCAATGGGTTCTCTGCCTAAGTTGGCCTCTTGCACCGTGGCAGGGGAGCTGTTTTCACCCTCCCTGAGCCTCCACAAGGGCTCTGCACTTCCCTTCATCCAAAATCAGCCATATAGGGTGGGAGGTGCAGGGCAAGGGGGGGCAACCAGGGGTGGGATTTGGCAGTTCTCCAAACCAGCCATAAAATCCCAAACCTGGGTGAACCCATAGCAGCCCACCCCTGAATGTGGCTTGACACAAAAACAATAAAATCAATTTCTGGGGAAGAAATGGTGAACTGAATGTGAACATGGTGGAATAAAGAGGTTGGTCAGTAGACAAGCAATTTTAACTTCATCTCTGGACAAGTAAAAGACTTGAGATCACTCACAAGTGCTTCAAACAGTTGCTCTTCATGAGGAGATTTGAAGACAATGGTCATAAATAATTTTAGAGTCTGGAAAATGAGAGAATAGCTATCTTTTTTCCACAAAAAGTCTTTAAAAGAATACTGCCCTTTTCTAATCACTTTTGGAAAGTGAGTTGGTATTTTCCAAGAACTTATTTTTTTTAAAAAAATAAATATCAAAAGTGTGATTCGAATTTTGATTTTGGAAAGTTACGAACACTCAGAATATCTATGGTTCTGAAATAAGAGTTTGGAATTAATTATAATAATCATCCTGTCATAGCTGACTCACAACGGATCCCTATATGCAACCAGACAATAGAAAAAGAAGGGGAGGGAGGGAAAATATTGGAATGAAAGGGAGGCTTGGGAGAGAATTAGGAATGCAAGTGAGCTGACACAACTTGGGTCAGTCCCAGCACCCCAAGATAAAATGTTGGGAAAACACTGAGGGGCTCAGAATGTTCCCAAAACAAAATGAATGCAATTCATTAGTGGACAATGAACCATGGGGAGATACAGGGGAAAAAGGGGATTTTAAGCCCCTGTCACGCTGCACCAACGGATGGAAAGAGGATGTAAAACGGAGAAAAACATTTGCCATCTGTTGGTTAATGCGATGCTTCCGTGGGAGTGGTGCTGCAGGTATCTGGTGACAGGAAAACCTTGAGTCGCCCACTTTATATCTTTCTGTGGGATCTTTTCTCTGTCCTGCAATTCTTATTATGAGCTTGAAGGGCCTCATCTAATGCTTTGCATGTTCATTGGCCAGTTTAAGTTGGAGTTGAGTATTCCATTCCTCCCCACGATGGATGCTTAGGTTTTTCAACAAGAAAGTTCAGGTTACGGGAACGAAATTCTTTGTCCCGAAGCCATTTAAATGGATAAATCCAGTACTGCTGGTTGTACGGGAAGTTGTTTATATGCCATTTCGGCAAACTGGTAAAATATCGGACCGTTATCTTGTTTGATAATTTATGTAACATCTGAGATATTGTTCTAACACTGCGTTAGTTCTTCACAGGCCCTATGGTTTGGGGGTGTGGGCGGAGCTTAACACCCTGGGGTGGAGCCTATTAACTCAGGAACTCTTTCCAAAAATTTGAGGATAATTGGACCCCTCTGTCAGAAATTAAATGCGTTCCGGGACGCCCGATGTAACCTATAGATATGTGAAAATAAACAGTTTAGCCAGCGTCTTAGCAGAGGGCATCTTGGAACATAGGTATGGCAAATGTACTACTTT
This sequence comes from Laticauda laticaudata, assembly GCA_004320025.1. NCBI lineage: Eukaryota > Metazoa > Chordata > Lepidosauria > Squamata > Elapidae > Laticauda > Laticauda laticaudata. Next base: position 6,853 of record BHFT01068932.1, read on the forward strand.
TGGAAAAAACATATCAGTCACTACCCAGCATGACATGTTTACCACTCTCGGTAATTCTACTATAAAGTCCATAGAGATTTCCTTCCAGGGAGCCAGTTGGTCCTAGCTACATTTTGTAACAATCCTACTGGCTTACCCAGGAAGGTCTCTTTGCTAAAGCACAAAACTGGACAGGCTAGCTAACTTAGCTTCTCAATGTCCTTCTTTAAAAGTCAAGGCCACAACCAGAATTGCCGCTAACCAATGTAAGGTCCTTCACAAATCCGAAGTGCCATGAGCTGTATAGTATTTGGCTCTTCAGTATCTGGTAGGCACATACAACTTGGCCGACACAAGCTAAAACCATCTCTCTACTGGTATAGTCCACTTTGAATATAGCAGGAACCATCCGGCAGTTTTAAACGCTTTTTTAATTGTTGGTTAGGTCATTCGATAAGACCACTTTTGGTTCTTCTTCTTGGGCTCTGGTGATCAACTGGGGCAGCTAGTATCGTTTGGCTGAGACAATTGGCTTAATTCACCTCCTGGCGCAATACTATATATTATTGGGGCAGTCTAGAGAGAGCTCTGCCATAAAGTTCTTCCCACCCTGGGAATAGATACTTCAATGAGAAATTGGAACCGCTTGAAGTACTGGGCAAACTTGGTTTGGGGACAGCCTTTAGGGCAGTTTTCAAAGCTTCATTTTCTATGATCAGTCCCATAACCTCAAATGTGTGTTTGCTCTTCAGAAAATGTCTCAGGTCAGGTAAGGCCAACGAACTGACAAAAGCTTCCTCTCTCCGCCAGACAGCCCATCTTCTACTCCTTGTTTCAGACAGCTTACGGGGAGTTATACCGCACAAGGCTTGTACGCGTCCCTTTCCTCGTTTGATGTTTGAAGTAATACGCTCCAATAGCCACATCACTTTGCATCGGCTTTTGAATCACAGAAAGGAGTGTCCATAATCTGGGTGCTTCAGCACTGGTTCTGCAAGCAAAACAGTCGTTTTAAGCTTTTCAATAAGCTGCTTTGGCACTCCATGGGACCACTCCAGCGGCTTTCCTGGCCTTGGCTTCAACTCGTCCTTTTGCTTTCTCTAAAGCAGATTTTCGTGATGCGGCTTGCTATCTTTAGCAACGTCGGATGAATTGCCGGTAAAATTTGCAAATCCAAAAGAACTTTGAAAGTTGTTTCTTTGGGCCTGGTGGAGCCTTCAGAAGGCATGCACCTTCTCTGGATCCATCTTCTATGCCTTCAGATGAAATGCGATATCACCAAATAGTCAATTTTGTCTGGTGGAATTCACACTTTGACAATTTAGCAATACATACGAGCAGCAACACAAGTTTCTCTAACCTGACCGCACTACTTCACATGTTCATCCAGAGTTTCCATGTAGATAAGGATAATCATCAAGATAAACCAGAACCCCCATGTTCAATGTTCATGTAACAACTTGATTTGATCTATTTGCCATGAATACAGCTTGGGGCCCTTGTAACCAAAAAGGAATGAATGTTAAATTGGGAAGCAACCCATCGGGCAGTTTAAATAGCGGTCTCCACTCATCCCCTTCTTAATTTGAATTCGGTAAAGTATGCTTTCTCTCAAATGCCAACTTCGTGAAAGATCTTTCCCCTTCGCTAAAGGGCACAATGTCCTTCATCAAGGAGGGGGTAACAAACGTTTTTCCACAGAAAATAGCGTTCAAATTTCTGTAATCCACCACCAAGCGTTTGGAGCCATCTTTCTTTTCACGAAACAACACTGGGGCGCTACCTTGGGGTCTAGCAGGTTAAATGAAACCACGTTCCAAATTTTTATCAAATAAACAATCTTAGCTCTTCCAATTCCAATGGAGGTCATTGAGTACAACTTTGGTTTTCGGGAGCTTCCCCAGGCAAAATCTTCAATAGCACGTCGTTGGCCAGTGGAAAGGCGGAAGTATCCGAGGCCTTCTCACTGAACCCTTCTTTTAAAAATCCCAATTCTTTGGGAATTGTTCCTCCTCCATCTTTCACGGGGGCTCATACTGTGAAAAGCTATTTTCAATTAGGTTCCTCAGCTTCGGCTTGGGATCTGGCCCCTTCTCACCCGTCGGCTGCTTTGGTGTGTATGTCGCAAACAAACCCCTTTCTCCCAGTTACCTTGGGGGTTTCCATTTCCGGAGCAGGGCAATCCCAGTATTAATGGTTGCTCCATCCCAGGGACCACATAAAAAACGCAGGGTCTCAATCATGCTCTCCATGATCATTTCTAATAGATTTCGTGACAAAATGAGCGGGCAACCTCCAGCCACTGAATCCATCGTAGTTGCAAAAGGAAATGGGCATCTTCAAAAGGTTTTAAGCTTTAGGCCCATTTTCTTCACTACTTTCGTGTTGATTATACACCTTGTTGCACCCAGAATCTACAGGGGGCTAAGCATTTCCCTTTGACCCCTGAATCGGGTACCCTCAACATTCAACCGGAATGGGTCATATGGGCCATGCTTAGACTTACAGGAAGTCGTCTTCCGAGTCAAAATCCTCCTCCTAGGGGTCCTGGGGCTTCTGATTCCTCTTCCTGCGGGAGGGGCGACCTCTGCTAGTTCTTTCGACTTTAGTGCTGTATCGGGACGGCTTCGTTGGGGGAACTTTTCAGGTTTCTTTGTCCTTCCTTTTGGCGTCCCCCTTTGGCTTCCAGCTTGACTCTGCAGTTTCAACAGCCCGGTGACCTTCTCTCCCGCTCGAAAGCAGGCCGAGGGGTTGGGTCTTGCTGCCACTCTCCCTTCTGAGTTTTAGGAGCCTCTGAGGGTGTTGGGGGGGAAAACTTGCTCCACCTAACCTCCCTCGCTGTTTACTCGGATTAAATCATCTCCACTTCCTTTGCAGCAAGTACCACATCTGAAACTCATTGGGTTCGTTACTAGCAGTGCTCTCTGGTACACATCTTCATTTAAACCATCTTTAAACAGTTCTATCAGGGCTTCTTGGGGCCAGCCTCGGAAATGGCCAGCCTTAAGCTGTCGAAATTCTTGGTGTAATGCAGCCACAGAGCCCTCCGCCCCTGTTTTATGGTTTTCCTTCCCTAATTCGGGCCTTGCGCTCTGCCAGTGGGTCCCTCAAACCCTAGCCTGCAGTGGCAGCCATAAATAGGTTTATAATTCAGCAACTGAGGAGCATTATCATAATGCAAAGTCACCAATCACTCTGCGCGTATTTCCCTCCAGAGCCGCTGGGTAACAACACCTACTTTGGCTGCTTTCTGAGGGAAATCCTCCCCATAATTCTTCCATATGCTCCAAACTTGGCTAAGGAAAATCCCAAGGCTTTGGATTCCCCTCCGTATTTTTACTTCTAAACGGAGGCAGCCTAGGAAGCTCTACAAGCCTTCTAGTAATCACACCTCCTGCTGAAGGCCCGGGCCTGCTGCTGGATTGGGTTGATTTATGGGAAGAGGGAGGCTGCTCTTGCTTCTTCTGGCTGGGGATACTTCCCCTCCCCTTCATACCTTTGTGGCGCTTGAGGGTTGTTTTCCAAAGGCTTCATTTCAGGAGTCTCCTGGCTTGCATCCAGCAAGAGTTCCCATCTTTTCCTTCTCTTGCCAAGGTCGACTCTTTTCCACACCGGCGGGTAAGTTGTGACTCGGGGGGGGGAATCCTTCTCCGATCTTTCCAACCAACTTCCCACTGACCATCTGGGCTTCACAAACTGGTCCTCTTCCAAACTGACTCTGCTAGCGATTGGGCCCTCCTGCAACAGCCAGCACAGAATTCTTGCACCCCATGGCTCCCGAATCCTCTTGGTCACTAATTTCACAGATGAACATGATGTCCAAGGCTCCTCAGAAAAAATTGGGTATTCTCTCCGGGTGGGCTGGTGGGGCAGATTCAGAATAATGTCAGGCGGAGCTTCCCATTCAAAATCCAGGAAAAGGAATACTTAGACTCTTTAGTTTAGAGAAAAGACATCTTTTACTGAAAGTGAGTGGTAAGCAACCAAAGAATCTGAATCTGAGAAATTAAGGCCGCGCAATTCACATATACAAAGTGATGAAAATGTTCCACCCCAATAGTTCAGCATGACACTTCCAATTAGAAGTTGTGAATATGATTCAGTGAGCATCTTCAGGTGATGATGCGGCCCTCTGTCCTGTTGACCTGGCATATTTTTGATATCGGGTTTTGCAGTTTGCCGCAGAGAAAAGAAAGCTAAGCGAGAATAGAAACCTAACTCTTTTGTATGCTTCCCCCCCCATTTAACACAACCAGAAGAATGGTAACACTCCAGCTCACTTCCCCGACTTATCCTTACCTCCCCTTCCCCCCCATTAACTATGGCAGTGTCCGAAAGATGCAAAGGAATAGAGAAGACTCTTGAAGGCTGACACCTCAGTTATCCTTTTATTAAATAAAGTTTTGGTGGAAACTTTTTAAGAAATGGGTTTAAGCCTTTTCCATGCTTGTGGTATGGGTAAGGATAGCAGTGGGATGGGCCAGGGATACCTTTTTGTATGATATAATAGCTGTGGGGTTGGGAGTTAGGATACCTATGGGATGGTAATAGCTGTGGGATGGCAGGGATAGCTTTGGGAAATGGGGTAATACTGTGGAATGGGAGGGATACTGTGGACTGGCAGGGAATACCTTTTGGGATGGTAATAGCTGTGCGGATAGATAAACCTCCAGTGCAAGCATAGTGGGACTGTATGGTCCATCATCTCCAGGTGCCCACACATATGGCCGTTTATTATCAATACAATGTAATCATTGATGCCACACATGTCCAACATAAACACAAAACTCTTTATTAAATGCCCTGTTCATTGTAGGCCCACCCAATACATTGGCCCAATCTCACACCGTGATGAGACAGGCTGGAAGGAACATCCATTAATCATCTCCATCCTGTCCTTGCCCACTCACTGCTCCAGCTGGGAGAGTTTGCACCCAGTTGTTTCAGGAGGTTGCGCTGCTTCTTCCCTTCACGTGAGGCTCTGTTTGGGGCCTTGCCACACCTCAGTGTCTCATCGGTTTTGCCCTTGGCCTCACATTTCCCAGCTCCATGTCCCCATGCCTTGTTGAAAGTGCACGAGCCTGTTCTGCAACACTGGGTATGTGGTGCAACATGAAGATTGTGCAAGGATGCAGCAGCTTCCACAGATGTTCTCACGGGTCATGTGGGTGATGCTGCATGGTGGTGAGAAGTACCTGAACCTGTTGGCCTAGGATGCCAAAGGCGTTCTCCCACCACCTCGCCTTGCCCTGGATGCCCTGTAGTTTGAAGAATCCCTCTTACGGGTGGAGGCATCTGGAAGTGTAGGGCTTCAATGAGGTAGGTTGAGGAGAAGGCATCATCCCCATGAATGAAGTAGGGCACATCTTGTGGGTGTCGTTGGGCAGGGGGTCTGGATCTGGAAGCCCATGAGAGGTTGGTTCCAGCCCCTCCTTGAGATCGACTGGTGTTGTATACCTGGGCATCTGGAAACATGAGCCGTTTCCTGAAGCATGCGATGTACATGAACTGTAGTCAGCTTCGACCAATTGCTAAAGAGGATGATGCTGACGAAAGCCCTTGGAGTTTGAAAATAAGTGGACCCCGACTTGGCTTGGCACTTTGCAGGCCCATGCTTCCATCTATGGCTCCAACGGTGTGTGGGAAGTATCCGACCTCTGATACCATTGCTCTGGCAACTTTTCTTCCAGCTTGCTTCAGTGGAGGGGCCACCTGGAGGAGCTCCTCCAGTGTATTCTCGAGTGATGCCGCATGCTTCGAGGCACCACTTCTGCTGCACCTCACAATGATTCGAAATAGCTGTATGTGTGGGCACCTCCAGCCTTACATGCATGCTCCTGTAGTTGTCCCTGAGGCAGGTGGTGCAGAGTCATGTGCCACTTGACGCAGGGTGCAGGCTGGGCCATGAAATTGGTGCTCTGCTTGGTCAACTTGGGGGTGTCAGCCGCTCACAACTTCGTCAAACATTGGCTGGAGGCATCCTCATGAAGTTCCTGAATGCACGCAGGGTCTTCGTTCCTGAGGTCCACCATCAGCTTGTTTGTATAGTCTGTCCTCTGCTCTTCTGTGAAACCATCTTCAGATCCAGACTCTTTTTTGGGTGGCCTCCTTTTTCTTCTCGCAAGTAGAGTCACAGAGTCCATGTAGTAGATGGCTTTCGCACTGTTGAGATGATGGTGGCTGCCAACAAGTACTTTGTTAACGGATGCCACGGTGGACATGACTGGATCTGGTGGAAGAGCAAGAGGCAGATGAAGGCTGGAGAGGTCTGCAGCAGGCTGGGCTGCTGGGTCTGAAAAGTGAGATCCAGTGTGAGTTGCTCCCCTTTGTTATAGGAAAGTTCCCCTATGTGTCCTTTTGTATCCTTAGGCATCCTCTAGACATCCTTAATATCCGAGATAAGGTTCCCCTCTGCAAAACGTTTTTTCCCAGTTTTAAATTCTTTGTATGCGTGCTGCAGTCCGCTTTCATCCTTTCTCCGTCCGTGCTACTAACGCTGCGACATCCGTTCCGCGTCCGTTCCGCTTCCTCCCTGTGTCCGCTTTCTGCTGGAGTGGATGTGACTTGTGCGGATGCGCAGCAGATGCCTAGAGGATGTAGCGGATGCGTAACGGATGCCGACGGATGTAGAAACGGATGTCCCCTGTATGCCTAGCGGATGCAGAATCGGACCGCGTTGGATACATTTTCTGCTCAAAAGTTTTGAGCAGCTCAAAAACCTTTTGAGTGGATGAAATGTCAATAGACAGATGCTGGACGGATCAGAGAGGAAGCAAAACGGAGGCAGTGAGTACAGAA
>BHFT01068940.1:0-23322 GCA_004320025.1 Laticauda laticaudata
GAGTACACAACGGATGCATAGCATTTTCCAACGGATGGCAAGCTTTTTTTAACGTTTTACATCCTCTTTGCATCCGTGGTGCAGTGGGACATGGGCTTTAACCACTAACCCACAGTGGCTCTCTTTGCACCTACTAAGGATTAACATCTCTATTTGACACAAGTGATACTTCTCAGCAACTCTTAGTCCTACTATTTCACCTTGGGTGGAATTTATTATTTTGCTTTAAACTGCTTTCAGAAAGAAAGTATCTTGATATAATAGACTAGAAGCAAAGTGGGCATTGCCTTTTTCTTTATGCGATAATCTTTTCTTAAGGCTGCATGGTATGATTTGATTAAATAAGGGGATCATCAGCTCTGATATTCCTTGAATAAATTACGAACTCCTCATGCCACAAGTTCTGACATAGCTTCCAACTTCAAGGTGCATAGGCTATTCAGACAGCTACCATATTCTCCCAGGTTAAAACTTCTCTTGGAGCTTCCAGCATTACCTAACACACATCACTTCAGTAATCTCTATCTATGTTGCTGCATTCTCCCATGCATAATTTATGTTGATAAAATACTCCCTCCTGATTAGCTCTGCCTGGTTAATAGAGTGTGACCTAGAGGGGGAACCCACATGTGGCACACACACAGCCAGACACCTCCCATCGAGTGGGTCAGATGACAGGAAAGATTTCTGGCTGGCACCTGAGCAAGCCACAGCCCATCTGAGCAGGCAGTAGCCAGCAAGATGGACCAATAGACCAACCTGGTCAGAAGCAGCCTCCTGTACTCCCCGTAAAGAAGAATGAAGGTCGCTGCTCAGCTGGGCAGAAGAAGTTATGCAACTATTAAAAGCATCATTAATTCTGGCTCCACAGGAATGCTCAGAGCTAACAAGGGCTCTTCAGTGGTTGCTTAATGAAATTAAACACAGGATTGCTTATGACATTGTAAATACTCCAGTGGCAAAGGCCGTGCCAATACAGACTTGGAATAAATGTGTGCTCCCAGTTACCATTTAACAGACATGAGATTGAAATCTGCATGATGAAAATGGAAGCAGGGAACGTTTTCTTTAGGGTCCATAATAGATTCCACCCATGCTATATTATGTTGATGATCAAGGGGTGAAGTATATTTAGCTCAGTGCTGAGATGAATGATTAGGCCAAGTGTAAGTATGGATGACAACTTAATAAGTTGTTACTTTCTGCAATGTGCCAATAGCCTCTTGGTGAACTGAATAGGACTGACAGAAGAATTACATCAGAGCATAAATATAGATCTCATGGGGAACTGCCTGAAATTAGAAAGCAATGACACACAAACCTAACATAAGAGAAGAAGCCTGAAGGCTCAATCTATCCTAGGACAGGATGCGAGCAAGGATCTGAAGAAGGCTGGTTGGCAAGTCACATAGAAATCATAAGAATAAAGCTCTAGTAGTTATTCCAGGTTTTGTTGCTAACATTAGGTCATAATTCTCCTTATGGAAAAAAAGGACAGCAGGAGGAAAATAGCTCAGGAAACAAAATTTTGTTCTCAGGCACTAAAGTTCCATTACCAGCTGCAGAGGGTCAATTGGAACTCAGATTGTGACTGGCCCTCTAAAGATGCCCCCACCATGAGACATAGAATATTCACATAGTTTCAGTCCTGTAGAGTAGATTAGATTAAGAAACAGATGATGTGTTGGTCTAAAGCAAGGTCTTCAAACTTGGCAAGTTTAAGATTTGTGGACCTCAACTCCCAGAATTCCTGAGCTAACATAATTGAAGAAGGAATTCTGGGAGTTGAAGTCCAAAAGTTTTAAAGCTGTCAAGTTTGAAAACCCCTGGTCTAAAGCTACTACAGTAGCAGACTTCTAATGGGAGTCATGGCAAACTGAAAACATGTCCATGAAAGCATGGTGGACAACTATGGCAGTGAGTCAACCAGTTATTCAGAACCTGCACAGATAAGGAGAGAGTGGGAGATTGCTCACATGTACTCCAGACAACTGCTTTCTCATGAGGAAACTGCAAGATAGTGGTCTTCTGTGGGTTTGAATGCTGGGAGATGAAAAGATCGGCCATCTTGTTCACAATTATAATGGAGCTTTGTAAAGAAGATTACGTTTACTAGCTTCACTTTCTAAGCACTTTCAAAAATTGGCTATTATGTATTTTAAAGCTATTAGAGACCTTGTCCCAAAGGTTCTTTTCAAAAGGCAATTGGACTTTCTTGGGTTTTCCTTGAAAAAGTTTCATTTCTCAATCAAGAAGCTTCTTTGGTTCTGACTGAATGGTGGGTAATGAAGCTATTTATATCTTTTGCAATCATTTGATCGTTAGCACTCTGAATATTGATGGTTAGCTCTCTGAGAGTCATTCAGGCTACTTGGGAATTTACCTGTACCTTTAGGGGTGACCTGAATGAAAGTGAAATGTGTGTGGAGCCTTCTTGGGACTGCTGAAAGGACTGTATTGTAGATAGGAGATAAGTGGTGTTAAATCCTTTTCCCTCTGTTGAGAAAGGGCCATTCACTTTTAATGCAGATGGCCTCTTTAACTCCTCTTTCAAACCAGTGGTCCTGTCTGTCTGTTCAGAAGGTGGACTTTGCTGTCTTCAAAAGAGTGACCTTTACCTTTCAGATGCAGGTGGATTGCTGAGTCTTGCCCTGATGGCTTTGTTCACTTGTGCTGTGCCATCTGTTTGTGAAGTAGTTTTTTTCTTTCCCCAATGTACAGATCTGCACATATCTCACTGCATTGTACCACATATACCACATTCCTCAGTTTCTTTCTGCTTTATCCTCGGGGTGGACAAGCTTCTGCCTTAAAGTATGTACATATGTTGTCTTGGTTGAAAATCCTCCTGAACTTTTCAGATATTCCTACAATGCATGGAATGACAATATTGCTTCATTTGTAGTTCTTTTTTTTTCTGTTATGGAAGAACACTTGCTAGATCTTTTCCTGGATTTGATAAAGGCCCAGTTGGGATAGCCAACAGAGCTAAAGAAGTTTCTTGGATGAGAAGCGAAACATCTTCAAAGCAAAATAAGAAAGTCAAGTTGCCTTTTGAAAAAAAAGCACCTTTGGGACATCCATGGCCTGGATAACTGAGAATCTCCATAGACATTTTGGACTTGCTGTTTTACCTCTCTTTGCTTTAGCAATGGATCTAGCCTATCATTATCACTCATCTTCCTTACTGTGTAGCAGGCTGGTCAAACTGGCAGCCCATGGGCTGGATGCATCACGTCCATCCTGGCTCCGCAAAGGCAAAAAAAGTCATGATACGTCATGCTGTGTCACATGACACAATCAAATTTGACACCCATGCTGCATAGAATCCAGTCTCTGTTTCTATCGAGAGACATTCTCAAAAAAGGGGGAGCATCGGATGATGAAAGCAGCATTGCATCATCATGACCCAATAGAGTCACCTGTGGCAATTTATCATGAGTATCTAGCTATGGTAGATTTTCGGCCTTTGATCCTAGCCAAGTCTGTAAGAGCAAAATATTCTGGCTGCCAGATTGATTTTAAAAGGGAAGTTGTAGCTTTTTAATTACATTCTTAGTGCTCTAACTATGATCTACAGTCTGGCTTTGGAATGTCTTCTTCACAATCTTCAACTGATTGGCTCACTAAGAGCCTTCATGGATTAAATCAAAAGTTATATTAAAGAACAGTGGCTGAAGGTCTTGATGAATTACTGTGATACAAGTCAGATTAAATGAGAAAGCACCCCTTCTCCCATTTTAGCAGTAGAAAGCTGGGCTCCTGATACCCTGGCAGCTCAGTTTGTGCTTGGCTAAGAATAAGACTTCAAGGGTTGGGTGTGGGCCAATTTTGGCTTGGGACTGTGAGGGAGCCAAAAAGTGCTGCAGAATATGCTTGATGTTCAAGACTTTGCCAAGGTTACCCTGCAGAGTGAAAAATGATTTAAAAAGTCTAATGAGGCTCAGCTGAGAAGGGGTACTAGTCAGGGAGTTGTTCACAGGCTTCTACATAATAAATATGGATCAAACTGGACAGGCTGTTTAATTGCAGGAATATTTTGCTCATGACTGCTATTTTTGTCATTCAATCCATGCAAACCTGGATGGAATAGGCTGCAATTTCAGGCACCTAAAATCGGAGAGTCACCTTTTGGAGTTCATTGGGTGAACTAGGGTGATGAATATCAGAGAACAAAATCTGTACTTAGTTGATATGCAGAACAGTAACAATGTCTTTCCAAGGAATTCCAAGATACTATGGACTATAACATTCCATAAAGACTTTAAAGCAGACAGGTAGGCAACTTTCTTGTAGCCACAAAGAAAGAAACCTTTGGAGACAGACTTGTGAAAGCCAGAAGAGAGGGCCAAAGAAACATTTTCAACAGTTTTGGGAAGTTGGTAAAGTTTTAAATAAGGGGACAGCTAATTGAGTTAAAAAAACAAAAGCTAGGAGAATCTATCCAGATTTGGGGGAAGTATAGGGGGGGAAATGGATGTGTTAATCTTCAACAAGAACTTCTCACTTGAGTTCACTGAAATTAGCTTATGTATATGTAACAAATTCAGTGTGACTTTAACATTGAAGATTATATTTTAAAAATAGATGCATGTTAAAGACATCCACTTTACATATATACAATGGAAGCTCAAGCTTAAAAAAATTTAGGCCTTGATTCTTTTCAGTAAACCAATTAACATTCATATGGGTTTTCAAGCAGCTACTTTTATTGCCTTTGTTACAATACAGTAAAATCTTTGTTACAAAGATTTTATTGTAGATTAAACATCTCAAGACAGAGCAACCAGTCATTTGTTAGATTAGACCTGCAAAATTTATCATAAAGCTAAGAACTCCCAAAGACCTAATTCAAACTCCCATTCCAGAATTCTTAATAAGTTGTGTGTTTGTGTGCATGAAGGACTGACAGACTGATTGGTAATAGTCAGTGAAATGAATAGAATAGAATGGAATGAGTTGCTAAAGTTTTGGAGGTCTATAACAGATAATGTTAATAAATTTACTATAATGATTATCTCTGATGCTTCCCTAAATTGGTTTTGGGAAGTCTAGCTAGAATTGGCATAGATCAGTGTAACAATTTTGAATGCTCCTTTTTAGCACAGAACTCCTGCTGTTCAGTCATTTACTGCTGAAAGCTTGGAATGCCACCTGCTGTCTGATCAGGTCTGCTTCTTTGTCCACTTTCAGGCAGCACTATCTAGATAGGCATCAGCTTTGGATGGTTGCAATGTTTAAGCGGATTTCAATAATGTCAGTTTTGTTCTGGGGAACCCTGAGAATTACAATTCAGTTAGCATGACAGGCTAAACACCAAGCAAATAGCAACTAGATACTAGCAAAAATGTTTTTTTTAAAAAAGCTTTAATTATTAACAATTAAATTTCACAGAACTTAACTGAAATTATTTTTCAAAGTCCAACTTCTGTTTGCAAAGCAAGCTAAATAACTTATCTGTATCTAGTACAAGTATAATAGTTAAACCTTATTTTAAAATGAATCACACCATCTATTCACCCTTAACAGTTCTTAACAATGTCTATTCAAATGCTCCTTCCTTCCTTCCTTCCTTCCTTCCTTCCTTCCTTCCTTCCTTCCTCTACCCTTCTTGGACAGTTTTCTATCTATNGGAGAACCAGTTGTTAGAAGAAATTACTGGCCTAATCCTGTAAGGAAGGCAGGAAGGAAACATTCTGGTGTTGCTTACAGAAACTGCCTCTCCGTTAACCCTTATTACATTCTTGGCAGGACTAGACTTCCTGTCTCAAGAACTTCTCTGGATTATTTTTTCCTTCCTGTGCTGATACTTTGCTTGTGTGGAGTGACCATTTAAAGTTACAATGGCACTGAAAAAAGTGACTTATGACCATTTTTCACACTTACGACTTTTTCAGCATCCCCACAATCATGAGAGGCCAGGTGAGGAGATGCGTGCCTCGATGTGAGTGATATTGAGTTGGCCTCACCCAGCCAATAACATGACCACCAAGCCATGTCCACTCAGTCACATGACCACCAAGCCATGCCCACAGAACCAGTTGTTAAAAAATTTGAATCCCACCCTTGCTATACAGAAATATAAAATGCAAAGAGTAGCTATGAATAAGAGGAAATAATTCTTAATCCTTTCTGACAAAAAATGTTCCTATAAAACAGCTATCAGCATTGGAAGGAAAATCCTCCACGAGAATCAGATGAAGTCTTTCCCCCCCAAGCCAAAACATAGCTTTTGTGGAGTAGTGTGGACATCAGCAGAGAAGGGAAATATTAATTTTCCTTTCCCTCTTGCTATGAATCTCAGTCAACATAATCTTATAAAACCTGTATAATATTTTTAATACTTATGTCAAAAGCTATAATTCATTAAAACTGCACCTACTTTGGAATTCTGAAGAATTATAACAGTAGAGATAAAAGTTTGGCGCTAACCAACTTCACAACTTCACAAATGCACCTGATCAAGTCGTTTAACTTAATCCTTTAAAAAAATCTCAATTTTCTCCATAAATGTAAGAGGAAATATTTTTTCTTGAGCAGAGTTCAAATTAATTTATAAAAAGAAATAGGTTTGATATTACCATGAGGGTTTTGAACAATCTTGCAAAACACACTCTACCAAACCAAAGGTCTTCAACTAGATGAGACATTCAAGGAATATTTTTGATGTTTCCTTTTAATCCAGAGCCCAGTCATGAAAGCAGATTTCCTATCAATTAATTTTGACTGAAAGCTTTCAGATGTGCACTTACAGAACACCTTGCAAGGAAAGGAAGCTAAATATAATTCAATGTACTGTACTAAGAAACAAGGTAATTGACTTATGTTATAATGGAAAAACAGGGTGTTTTTGCTTTTGTTCTGGCTCTTATATTCTGATAATGTTTTTTAAAATTTTATTGGTTTTTAAGACAAGCATAGACAAACAAAACATAAAAACATTAAGCCATCTTCCATATATATATACATACAGTGTGTCAGTTGGTTTACAAATTGTTTTGTGCTTCCATTTCAAAGTCCTCAATTACAATTACATTGTATATATTCTCATATTTTCAATCAAATATTAAATACATTGATATCATTGTTAATCAATCATTTGACTATACTTTTATTCATTCATGTTTTACGAAGTAATCCATATTTTACTTGATTTGTTTTATGACGCGGAACGGATGCAGAACGGATGCAGAACGGATGCCTAGCGGATGCCTAGCAGATGCAGCATGGAAACAAAGCATTTAAAACGGAAAAAATGTTCGCAGAGGGGACCTATCTCGTATATTAAGGATGGCTAGAGGATGGCTAGAGGATGCAAAAGGACACATAGGGGAAAACCTATATTGCCTATAAAAAGGGAGGGGAAACAACTCACCTGGATCTCACTATCAGTCCAGCAGCCAGCTGTGCAGACCTCTGCAGCCTCATCTGACTCTTGCTCTTCCACAGCATTCCATCATGTCCACCGTGGAATCGTAACAAAGTACTTTTGGCACCCACCATCGTTCTGCAAACAGTGCGAAGCCATCTAGAGCTCGTTGAACTCTACTATGGGAAGAAAAAGAGGCGGCCAAGAAGTGTCTGGGTACGAGATGCGATTCGCCAGAAGAGCAGAGTACGGATGTACAACAAGCTGGTGGTGAGCTGAGGAACGAAGGACACTCGCTGCATTTCCAGAACTTCATGAGGGATGCCTCCAGCCCATGTTTGAATGAAAAGTTGCGTAGGGCTGACACCCAGGTTGACCAAGGCAAAACACCAACTTCCCGGCCAGGCCTGGACCGGGGCCTCAAGGTGGCACTGACTCTGCGCCACCTGGCCTCAGGGGGGGGGGGGCGGGGGGGGGGGGGGGGGGGAGGGGAAGGGGGGGAGGGCGGCGGGCGGGGGGCGGGGGGGGGGGGGGCGAGGGGGAGGTGACCACTACAGGAGCATGCAGTACGGTCTGGAGGGTGCCACCCAACACCATCAGCATTGTGGTCAGAGAATTGGTGCAGGGCCATCATCAAAAATACATGGAGTGAGCTCCTCCAGGTGTCCCACCACTGAGAAGGATAGAAGAAAGTTGCGAGCAGTGGTATCAGAAGTGGAACTTGCCCCACACCGTTGGAGCCATAGATGGGAAAGCACGTGGTCCTGCAAAGCGCCAGCCAAGTCGGGTGTCCACTTATTTCAACTACAAGGGCTTCTTCAGCATTCGCCTCTTCGCCATGGTCGATGCTGACTACAAGTTCAGTAATCGATGCGTCAGGCAACGGGTCATGTTCAGATGCCCGGTATACAACGCCAGTGACCTCAAGGGGGGTGGATGCGGGAGAGGAGCAACCTTCATCGTTGGGCTTCCCAGAATCCAGACCCCCTGCCAACGACACGCCAAGATGTGCCCTAACTTCATCATGGATGACGCCTTCTCCCTTCAGAACCTACCTCATGAAGCCCTACACCTCCAGGGGACTCCTCACCGTGAAAGAGAGGATCTTCAACTCAGGGCTGTCAGGCAAGGGGGTGGTTGGAGAATGCCTTTGGCATCCTTGGCCAACAGGTTCCAGGTACTTCTCACCACCATGCAGCATCAACCAGAGACCATGCAGGAGATTGTGGAAGGCTGCTGCATCCTGCACAATCTCATGCAAAACCGCTACCCGTCTTGCAGAACAGGCTCGTGGACCTCAACAAGGCAATGGGGGACATGGGCCTGCGGAATGGAGGCAAGGAGCGAAACCTGATAGACACTCAGGATGTGCAAGGCACCCAACAGAGCTCACGTGAAGGGAAGAAGGCAGGCGCAACCTCTGAAACACTGGTGCAACATCCCCAGCTGGAGCGGTGGAGCTGGCAAGACAGGATATAGATACTTATGGATGCTTTCTTTCAGCCTGTCCATCACACGGATGAGATGGGCCATGTATGTTTGGGTGGGCCTACAATGGAACAGGCATTTTTAATTAAGAGTTTCTGTTTATAGTTGACATGTGTGAGATGATTATTACATGATTATTTGATAATAGAGCCATAGGTGTGGCACCTGGGAGGAGTGGACCATACAGTCCCACTATGCTGCCTGGAGTTTATTTATCCCACAGCTATTACCCATCCCAAAGGTATCCCCTGCCCACCCACTGCTATCTTCAACCCCATCACAAGCATGCAAAGGCTTAAACCATTTCTAAAAGTTTCACCAAGACTTTATTAAAAAAATAAATGAAGGCAAGTGTTGTGAATCAAGATAAACTTTATTGGAACAACAAGCTGTAAAAGAAAAATGACCCCAAGTCAAAGTGTCCAAATAAAGTCCACAGTAGCCAGCCAGCCAGTCTCTGGATCCTCTTGGTCACTCGGAGGTGTGCCCAGTCTTCAAGGGGTGAAGGGGTCCAGTTGCTGTGGAGGTGGCTGGTGCTGGAGTGCTTGTCTGAAGCGCATTGGGGTGCTGGCCCCGAGAGGCAACAGGTGACGGTGTTAGAAAGCCTCTCAGACGCGGCTTCAGACCCATGAAGTTGAGAGCCCTTCCTCCATGCCATGGGGGTGTCAGCCCCAGTACCGAGACAGATGTACTAAGGCCGGGCTTGTGTGTGGGAGGAGGAAGGAGCAGTGTAGTGGGGCTATCTGGTCTGCAGCTGGGTGAGGATGGCGTGGGTTGCATTCAGTGGCGTGGGTGCATCAGTGCGCGTGGGTGGCATCCGGTGGCGTGGTGGCATCAGTGTCGTGGGTGGCATCGGTGGCATCAGTGGCATCAGTGTCGTGGTGGCATCGGTGGCATCAGTGGAACCGGTTGGCATGATGTCGTTCCGATGACTCTTGTGCCTGGACTGGAAGGGCTGCTGCCTGTTGCTGCTGGACCTCCTGGTAGCCATAGCCCTGGAGGTGAGGGCTGTGGAAACTTTGGAAGGGAGGACATCACCTGGGGTGGAGGAGCCGACCTGGACTGAGTGGGAGCAGGTTTCCTCTGGATCTGGGGGTTGTGAAGCAGCTCGGGCCGCTGATCCGGTCCTTCCCACCTGGTACTTTGCGGCGGTTCCGCCATGTCCGTAGGGTCTGCGTTGACATGGTGAGGAAGGTTGGGTTGGAGGATGAGGAGTTTGGTGTGGACCAGAATGAGAGAGGACGATCTATGCTGGTTATGGTGTCCCTGATCTCCAGCAGGACAAGTGGTGGCTCTGCCCCTCCTGCTGTCTGCCTCTTGCCTTTCTGTTGGAGTGGAGCTGGGGTGGATGAGGTAGGGCTGTGGTGGACGCGCTGTTTCCTTTCTCCACCACACCAGGGAGCTCCTCACGCCGCTCCACCACGATGTAACAACACCTGTCGCAGGTTCTCCACTGTGCACGTCCACAGGAAAACCTGCCTGGAGACAGGAAACATGACTCTCGGCCGGAAGAGGACTGGCTCGTCGCAGGCTGGGAGAGAGAGGGTAGCTGAGAGGGGCTGCTGGTGCTCCTCGCGTGAGCTGATCTCACCCTCCAGGGAAGCTGCACCTGGCCAGGACATAGGTTCTCTGTCCGTCAGCTTAACCGTTGGCCTGGCAAATTTCTTTGAGGGTGCAGTTCCCGTACCAGGTGTGCATGTGCTTCACCAGCCGGGAAGCACCTGAAGTGTAGCCTCAGTCTCTCGCCTCTCTCTTCCAGCAGCCTGCCTCCTTTTTGCGTGTCCCTGTTAGAGCCTGTTGGCCCTTCTGCCACAGATAGTCATTTTCTCTCTCAGCCACTCCAGCCACCTCATCCTCGTGTTCTCCTCAATGGAGTATTGCCTCCTCTCCCGTCCCCGCATACACCTCTTCCTCCCTTTGGCAGGATCACATGGGCCCTCATCAGAGGGCTCCCAGGTAGTAGGGGCTGCTTCCTCCAACACCCCAGCAGCAGCACCACCACAGGACATCATCTTCATTCATCATCAATCATCATCATCACATCATCACCAGCAGGATTCATCATCATCATCACAGCAGCAGCAGGCATCATCATCAGCGCAGCAGCAGCAGCAGCACCAGCACCAGGAGGATCATCATCATCAGCAGCAGCAGCAGCAGCAGCAGCACCGCAGGACCAGATCAGCAGCAGCAGAGTAAAGCACCAGCATGCCATAAGACCAGGAGCACGAGCAGGACCAGGACCACGAGCAGCGACCGAGCAGACGAGCAAGGACCAGGAGCACGAGCAGACGAGCAAGTCCAGGAGCATGAGCAGGACGAGCCAGTACAGCAGGACCAGGAGCAGCCTTCAGCAGAGTACGCCAGCAGCAGAAGCACCACCACCAGGAGCAGCTCCAGCAGAGTAAGCACGAGCAGAAGCACCACCGCAAGGAGCAGCACCAGCGCAGAGTAAGCACCAGCAGAAGCACCAGCACCAGGAGCAGTGCCAGCAGAACTCCAGCACCAGAAGAGCGAGCCCGAGCAGCAGAAGCGCCAGCAGAAGCAGAGTCAGGACAGGGGGCGGGAGGCGTGGCCCTGTCCCCTTGCCAGGGGATGGTGGCAGGTTTGCTGGGCTTTCACTTCTTCCCATGGTTGTGGGGTTGCTGACTGGCAGGGAGGCTGGCAGGGAGGCTGGGCAGGCAACCAAGGCTGGCCAGGAAGCCTGGCACCAGGCTGCAGGAAACCTGGCAGGCAGCCAGGCACGAAGGCTGGCAGAAGCCTGGGCCAGGAAGGCAGGCAGGCAGGCAGGGACCAAGGCTGCAGGCAGCACTGCTTGCAGGGAGGCTGGAAGGCAGGCTGGCAGCAAGGCTTGTCAGGCAGCAGAGAGCAGGCTTGGCAGGGAAGGCTTGGCCAGAGGTTTGGAGGCAGGCTTGGAGGCAGGCTGCAGGAAGCTTTGCGCAAGGCTTGCCAGGGAGTGCATGCAGGCAGGGCAGGAAGGGATCGATGTATCCGGCAGCAGGTTCTTCCTCTGAATCGTGACCTGCTTGGGAGCTGCTTCCCTTTATATCCGCGGGGCTTACGCAATGCATTCCCCCCTGCATGCCGCAATTAACGTCCGCATCCGTTCGCTTCGCTGTGCATCCGCTAGGCTTCCGCCTGTGCATCTGATTCATCCGCTGTGCAATCGCTGTGATCCGCTTCATCCGCTCGGCGTCCACTCTTGCATCCGCTGTAATCGTTCTGCGTCCGCTTTGCTAGGTCCTCCGGAAGCCTAGCGGATCTGCTCCATCCACTCTCATCGCTTCATCCGTTGCGCTTCCGTTCTGCATTCCACTTTCCATCGCTCTGCGTCCTCCCCGCGTCTGTTCCTTTCCGTGTTGTTGCTCGGGTTATGCAAAGGTTTTTGCCCCTTTGAGAGCGTGATAACAACGGATGGAACATTTTTCTCGTCCGTTTGTGTCCTTGTTAAAAACGTTTTGCATCCATTGGGCAG
Source organism: Laticauda laticaudata (assembly GCA_004320025.1). Lineage (NCBI taxonomy): Eukaryota > Metazoa > Chordata > Lepidosauria > Squamata > Elapidae > Laticauda > Laticauda laticaudata. The sequence continues at coordinate 12,333 of BHFT01068940.1, forward strand.
TTGTGACAGGGCCTTTACTTAGAATCTACAATTTCATACACGTTTTATTGTCTAACCATTGACTAGAATTAGATCCCAAATTTTATAAAATTGTTTATCATCCTGTTCTCTTGAATTTTCAAATGTCAATCTACTCATTTCATCTCATTTTCCATATTTCTTCATGATTTTCCTCCTGTAATGGAATTTTTTCATTTTTTCCAGTTTGCCAATACAATCCTAGCTGCTGTTAATACATTTATATCAGGTATTTCAATTCTTTACTATATATTTCAGGTAAAATTCCAATAAAAATATCTCTGGTTTCCAATTTATATGCTTTTTTGTCATTTTTTCCAACCATGTGTGGAATTTAGCTCTCTCCTCTCGCTCTCGGGGGGGCCCCCCCTTAATTTTTCCAACCACCCATAGGGGTTAAATTTTATTAAAAAAGGGGGCCCCTTGGTAATTTGATGACATTTCCAACCATTTTTCGGATTTGTTGTGAACATTCTTGATCGTCTTTCGGGGAAAAATGCCATCTTAAACATCTTATACAAATTTCTTTTATATGCTGTTGACATTGTCATTTTTATAATTTTGAAGACACAGTTTTTGCCATTTCTCTGACTGATCCCATATCCAAAATTCTTCCCAACAATCATAGTTTCTTTACTTGTATTCTTTCTAGGTTTAATTTCTAATAATATTCCATACAATTTTTTAATACCCTTTTCATCAGCACCTGTCAAAAATCTTATCTAAATCAGACAGTTTTCATAGAAACCTTCTGTTTTAGATCTTTGTTCATACTTTTAAATGTATTTTGCACATATGAAAACCCAGTCATTCTTTATAAACTTGTTCCTCTTAATTTTTGCACAGATTTAAGTTCACCCCTTTTCATTCAATATTTCACCATATCTAACTTTTGTTTCTTTTTTTATATATTATAGGATAAGGAAAATGCTTCAATTAGTCATAGCCAGACTGGAATTTTCAAAATAACATTTCCTTTTAGTTTTCCCAGTTTAACCACAGAGGACTCCCAGATATAATGTCTTCTAAATTACCCTGTGTTTTAGTTCTTTATACCATAGAAAAGCATCCTTCCAACAACAAATCATGTCCTTCTAATGTTTAACAGTCTAGTATGTCTTAATGTATCATTCCTTAACCCAGTTTCATGTACTTTTCTTTTCTTGTATAGTCTATTATCAAGCCTCTGCTATGCCTTCATTGTATCCCATACGTTCTGCAGTGATGTATCTTCTTTTTGCTTTTCTCTAAAAGAAGAAAGCCAGTTCTTTCTCATCCACTGTGTGAAGTCTTTTTCTTTATATTATGTTATTATTAATGTTCCATCTAGATCTTCGTCCTTTGTCCTTTCCATTTAATTGTCATTGGATTGTGATCAGCCCACAGTATTTGTTTCAATATTTATTTCATGAATATAGCTAACAATTCTGTTGACATCCATATCATAATCTATTCTCGACCTGATAAATGTCTATTTGAATAGAAGTCTAGCATTTCTTTCTCTCATTATCTTTTTAATTTATTTCATCTATCATTTAAAAAGATTTAGGAGAGTCTTTCTGTTTTGCTTTGTTGTTTTCTATGCTGTATAGTCATTGTATTTCTACAATCCATTAACAGTCTCCCATCATAACTATATTAGCATAGTCCAGTTCAATTATTTTCATATGTAATTTTTAATAAAATTCTTCTTTTGATGGTCATTTTGGGGCATAGATTGCAACAGGAGTGTTTTCATATTATTGTCCATTATTTCCACCATTATGTTTCTTCCATCGTTCATCGCGTATAGATCAATTTCACTGGATAATATCTTTAATGTATAAAAACAACTCCTTTTTCTCATTGTGTCAAAGAAGTAAATATTTTCCCTAGTTTATTGGCTGTATCAGCAATTGTTCAATGTTGCTTTTTTGATATGTACTTCTTGTAGGCAGATTATATCAAATTTTTAATTTCTCTAAATTTTATTGGAAAGTTTTCTTTCTTTTAACAGCTGAGTTAAGTCCATTTATGTTATTGTAATTCCATTTTTTCTTCCATGGTTATGATTTGTTAGTTAGGTTTAGCAGCTCTGCATAGATCTTGGTTCACATTGTTCTTTTGACTTCCACCTTTCCACCTCCTGCACCCTTCTTTCTTTTCAGTCGCCATTTGGCAGTCCTCTGGCGATAATTCAATAGTGACATTTTATTTTTCTGCTTCCTCCTCTTTCCCTCCAAAATGTTCCTGTGCTAAAATTAATTCAGCTTTCTCAATTGAGTCAATTCTATTGTCTCTAGATACTCTCTCCATGTGAACATTTTGGAGGGAAAGAGGAGGAAGCAGAAAAATAAATGTCACTAAATTGAATTCCCAGAGGACTGCCAAATGGCGACTCTGAAAAAGGAAAGAAGGTGCAGGAGGTGGAAAAGGTGGAAGTCAAAGAACAATTTTTGTGACCAAGATGCTATGAGAGCTGGCTAAACTAAACTACCAAAAATATAACCACATGGAAGAGAAAAAATGGATTACATTAACATAAATGGACTTAATCATGCTGTTAAAAGAAAGAAAACTTTGCCATAAATTTAGAGAAAGTCTAAAATTTGATATAAACTTGACCTACAAGAAAAGCATATCAAAAAGCAACATCAACAAATTGCTCGATACCGCCAACCACTTAGTGTGGAAAAATATTACTTTCTTTTTCGACCACAATGCCAAGAAAAAAGGATTTGTTTTATACATTAAAGATATTGTATCCCAGATGAAATTGATCTATACGATGACCGATGGGCACAAATTACTAATTGGTGGAAATAATGGACAATAATATGAAAACACTCGCTGATTGCCAATCTATGCCCCACTCGACCCATCAAGTAAGAATTTTATTAAAAAATTACATATGACAAATATTGTTAACTGGAGACTATGCTATATATAGTTATGATGGGAGACTTTAATGGAATTTGTAGATAATAAATTGGACTAGCACAGGCATAGAAAACAACAAAGCAAACAGAAAGACTCTCCCTAAATACTTTTTCTAACAATGATAGATTGAAATAAATTTAAAAGATATCATGGAGAAGAAAAGAATAATGCTAAGACTGTCTATTTCAAATAGACATTTTCATGTCCAGAATAGATATCTGATATGGATGTCAACAGAATTTGTAAGCTAATATTCATGAAGCTTAAATATTGAAACAAATACTTGGGCTGATCACAATTCCAATGGACAATTAAATGGAAAGGACAAAGAAGAAGATCTAGATGGACATTAAATTAATACTATATTAAAGAAAAAGACTTTTTCACACAGTTGGATGGAGAAAAGAACTGGCGGTTCTTCTTTAGAGAAAACAAAAAAGAAGATACATCACTGCAGAACGTATGGGAATACAATGAAGGCATATGCCAGAGGCTGATATTAGACTATACAAGGAAAAGAATTACCATGGAAACTGGTGTTAAGGAATTTGATAACATTTAAGAACATACTAGCTGTTAACATTAGAAGGACATTGATTTGTTGTTGGAATTGGCATGCTTTTCTATGGTATAAAGCGAACTAAAAACACAGGGGGTATTTAGAAGACATTATATTCTGGGAGTCTCTGTGGTTAAACTGGGGAGAAGACTAAAAAGGAAATGTATTTTGAAAATCCAGTCTGGCTATCGACTTATTGAAGCATTTTTCTTTATCCTATTAAATTAAAAAAGAACAAACAGTTAGATATTGGTGAAATATTGAATGAAAAGGGTGAACTTAAATCTGCTGCAAAAATTTAGAGGAACAAGTTATAAAAGATGAAACTTTGGGTTTTCATTATGTTGCAAAATACATTAAAAGTATGACAAAGAATCTAAACAGAAGTGTTTCTATGAAAAACATGTCTGATTTAGATAAGATTTTTGACAGGTCGCTGATGAAAAAGGGCTTATTATAAAAATTGTCTATGGATATCTTATTAGAATAAACTAGAAGAATACCAAGTAAAGAAACTATGATTGCTTGGGGCGAAGAATTTTGGATATGGGAATCATCTAGAGAAATGGCAAAACTGTGGTCTCAAAATTATAAAATTGACAATGTTTCAAACAGCATATAAAGAAAATTTGTATAAGAGTTTACAGAATGGCATTTTCCCCCGACAAGAAGACCTAAGAATGCTTTCAACAACAAATCCGAAAAAAATGTTGGAAATGTCATCAGATACCAGGCTTATATTACATATGTATTGGTGGAAATATGCGGATTGCTAAAAAATATTGGGACTAAAATTCCACACATTGTTGGAAAAAATGGCACAAAAAAGCATAATAAAACTTGAAACCAGAGATATTTTTATTGGGAATTGTACCTGAAATATATAGTAAAGAATTGAAATACCTGATTATTAAATGATATTAACAGCAGCTAGGATGTGTATTGGCCAAAAACTGGAAAAAATGAAAAAATTCCAATTACAGGAGAATCATTGAAGAAAATATTGGAATGACGATGAAATGAGTAGATTGGAATTTGAAATCATAGAACAGGATGATAAAAACAATTTATTAAAAATTTAGGGATCTATTTCTATCAATGCGTTAGGACAATAAAAACGTGGTAATGAAATATGGTAGATTCTAAGTAAAGGCCCTGTCACACTGCCCAATGGATGCAAAACGTTTTTAAAAAGACACACGGACCGAGAAAAATGTTCCCATCGTTGTTATCCGCTCTCAAAAGGGGCAAAATTTGCATAACCGGAGCAGACAACCGGAAGGAAACAGACGCTGGGGTGAGACGCAGAGCGGATGAAAGTGGATGCAGAACGGAAGCAACGTGGATGGAAGCGGCATGAGAGTGGATGGGCAGATCCGCTAGGCTCCGGAGGACCTCGCAAAGCGGACGCAGGAACGGATACAGCGGACATGCAGATGGCGCCGAGCGGATGAAGCGATGCACAGCGTGATGCACAGCGGATGAAGTCAGATGCACAGCGAAGCCTAGCGGCATGCACAGCGAAGCCGAACGGATGCGGAGCGTTAATTGCGCGAATTGCAGGGGATGCATTGCGTAAGCCCCGCGGATATTAAAGGAAAGCAGCTCCAAGCAGGTCACGATTAGAGGAAAGACCTGCTTGCCGGATTACATCGAGTCTTCCTGCCCTGCCTGCATGCCTCCCTGCAAGCCTTGTGACTGACAAGCCTTCCTTGCCAGCCTGCCTCCAAGCCTGCCTCCCAACCTCCTGGCCAGCCTTTCCTGCCAGCCTTTGCTTCTCTGCCTGCCTGACAGCCTTGCTGCCACAGCCTGCCTTCCAGCCTCCCTGCCAGCCAGTCTGCCTGCCAGCCTTGGTCCCTGCCTGCCTTGCCTGCCTCCTGCCAGGCTTCCTTTGCCAGCCTTCGTGCCCTGGTGCCTGCCAGGGTTTTCCTGGCCAGCCTTGGTGCCAGGCTTCCTGCCGCTTGGTGCCTGCCAGCCTCCCTGCCACCTCCCTGCAGTCAGCAACCCACAACCATGGGGAAGTAGTGAAAGCCTCAGCAACCTGCCACATCCCCTGGCAAGGGGACAGGGCCACCCTCCCGCCCCTCCTGACTTGCTTCTGCTGGGGCTTATTCTGGCTTGCTCGGGCGCTCGCTCTTCTTGGTGCTGGAGCCTTCTGCTGCAACTGCTCCTGGTGCTGGTGCTTCTGCTGGTGCTTATCTGCTGTGGTGCTCCTTGCGGTGGTGCTTCTGCTCGTGCTTACTCTGCTGGAGCTGCTCCTGGTTGGTGGTGTTCTTGCTGCTGCGTACTTCTGCTGAAGCTCCCTGGTTCCTGCTGGTACTGCTCGTTCCTGGTCATTGCTCCTGGGACTGTCGTTCCTGCTCGTTGCTCCTGTTCTTGCTCGTCCTGCTCGGTCCTGCTCGTGTTTCCTGGTCCTGCTCGTGCTCCTGGTCTTACTGGCTTGCGGGGTGCTGTTACTCTGACTGCTGCTTATCCTGGTCTCTGCTGTGCTGCTGCTGCCTGCTGCTTTGGGTGCTTGCTGATGATGATGATCCTTTTTGTTTTTTTTTTTTTCCTGGGTGCTGCGTGCTGACTGCTGCTGCTGCTGCTGATGATGATCCTGGCTGCCTGCTGCTGATGATTGATCATGATCCTGCTGGTGATTATGATATGATGATGATGATGATGATGAAGATGATGATGCCTGCTGGTGGTGCTGCTTGCTGGTGGTGTGGAGGACAGCCCCTACTACTGGGAGCCCTCTGATGAGGGCCATGTGGTCCTGCCAAAGGGGAAAGCAGGTGTATGCGGGGACGGCGAGAGGAGGCAATACTCCATGAGGGAGGAACACGAGGATGAGGTGCTGGGAGTGGCTGAGAGAAGATGACTATTCTGTGGCAAGAAGGACACAGGCTCTACAGGACACCAAAAGAAGCAGGCTTGCTTTGGAGAGAGAAGGCGGAGAGCCTGCGGCTACACTTCGGAGGTGCTCCTCGGCTGGTGGAAGGCACATGCACACCTGGTACGGGAAGCTGCACCTCAAGAAAATCTGGCCAGGCCACGGTTAAGCTGCGGACGAGAGACCTATGTCATGGCCAGTTCAGCTTCCTGGAGGGTGAGATCAGCCACCAGAGCACAGCAAGCCCCTCTCACTACCCTCTCTCTCCGGCACCCTTGCTGAGAGCCATTCCTCTTCCGGCCGAGAAGTCAGTGCTTGTTCCAGCAGGTTTCTGTGGAGCGTGCCACAGTGAGAGAACCTGCGGACAGGTGTTTAGATCGTGTGGAGCCTCCGTGGAGGACTCCCTGGTGTGGTGGAGAAAGGAAACAGCGCGTCCACCACAGCCTACCTGCATCCACCCCCAGCTCCAACCTCCACCAGAAAGGCAGAGAGGCAGACAGCAGGAGGGGCAGAGCCACACTTCCTGCTGGGAGAGATCAGGGACACCATCCAGACCAGCATAGAGTCTCCTCTCTCATCTGGTCCACACGAATCCTCATCCCCAACCTCAAGCCCTTCCTCACCAATGTTCACAGACCCTCACGGACATGGCGGAACCCCTAGTACCAGTGGTGAAGGACCGGATCACCGAGCATGCTTCACACCCTCCAGATCGCCAGTAGACCTAGGCTCCCACTCAGTTCCAGGTCTGCTCCTCCACCCCAGGTGATGTCCCTCCATTCCAAAGTTTCCACAAGCCCCTACCTCCAGGGCTATGGCACCAGAGAGGTCCAGCAGCACAGGCAGCAGCCCTTCCCAGTCCAGGACAAGTCATCGGACGACATCATTTAGCCACCGCGTTCCACTGATGCGCACGGATGGGCCACCCACGATCACTGATGCCACTCGATGCCACCTGATGCCACCCACGGACCTACTGATCCGCCACCCACGCCACCCGATGCCCAACACCACGCCACTGATGCATCACGCCACTGATGCCACCCACGCCAGTCCTACCCAGCTGCAGACCAGATAGCCCACTACACTGCTCCTTCCCTCTCCCACACACAAGGCCCGGCCTTAGCTACATCGTGTCCTCGGTACTGGGGCTGACAACCCCATGGCATGGAGGAAGGAGCTCTCAACTTCATGGGTCTGAGCCAGCTGTCTGAGAGCTTTCTCCAACACCGTCACTGTTGTTTCCTCTCGGGGCCAGCACCCAATGGCCGCTTCAGACAAGCACCCAGCACCAGCCACCCCCACAGCACCTGGACCTTCACCCCTTGAGACTGGGCACACCTCCGAGTGACCAAGAGGAGTGCCAGAGACTGGCTGGCTGGCTACCTGTGGACTTTATTTGGACACTTGACTTGCGGTCATTTCTTTTAACAGCTTGTTGTTCAATTAAAGTTTATCTTTGATTCACACACTTGTCATTTATTTTTTTAATAAAGTCTTGGTGGAAAACTTTTTAGAAATGGTTTTTAAGGCCTTTTTGACTGCTTGTGCGGATGGTTAAGATAGCAGATTGGGTGAGGCCAGGATACCTTTGGGTATGGGGTAATAGCTGTGCGGATTAAATAAACCCCAGTCAGCATAGTGGGACTGTATGGTCCACCCTCCCAGGGTGCCACACCTATGGCCCTTTATTTATCAATATAATTGTAATAATCATCCAACATGTCAACAAATAAACGACTCTTATTAAATGCCTGTTCAGTTGTTAGGCCCACCAACATACATGGCCCAATCTCATCCGTGTGATGAGGAAGGCTGAAGAAAGCATCCATTAAGTATCTATCATCCTTCTTTGCCACTCCACCGCTCCAGCTGGGGAGTTGCACCAGTGTTTCAAGGAGGTTGGCGCTAGCTTCTTCCCTTCACGTGAGGCTCTTGTTGGTTGCCTTGCAACATCCTGAGTGTCTATCAGGTTTCGCCCTTGCCTCCATTCCCAGGACTCCATTCCCCATTGCCTTGTTGGAGGTCACGAGCCTGTTCCTGCAAGACCGGGTTTACGCGGTTTGCATAGATTGTGCAGGATGCAGCAAGCTTCCACAATCCTCCTCATGGTCTCTGGGTGATCTGCCATGGTGGTGAGAAGACCTGGAACCTGTTGCCAGGATGCCAAAGGCATTCTCCACCACCCCGCCTTGCCCTGGACAGCCTGTATGAAGATCCTCTCTTCACGCGTGAGGGAGTCTGGAGGTGTAGGCTCATGAGGTAGGTTCTGAGGGAGAAGCGTCATCCCCCATGATGAAGAGGGCACATCTTGGTCGTCGTTGGGCAGGGGGTCTGGATCTGGGAAGCCACGATGAGGTTGCATTTCCAACCCCTCCTTGAGGTCACTGGCGTTGTATACCTGCGCATCTGACATGACCCGTTGCCTGAAGCATCGAATGTACCTGAACTTGTAGGTCAGCATCGACCATGGCGAAGAGGACGATGCTGAAGAAGCCCTTGTAGTTTGAAATTAAGTGGACCCCGACTTTGGCTGCGCTTGCAGGCACGTGCTTCCATCTATGGCTCAACGGTTGTGGGGCATTCACTTCTGATACCACTTGCTCTGGCAACTCTTTCTTCTATCCTTCTTCAGTGGTGGGAACTGGAGGAGCTCCTCCATTGTATTCTTTGATGATGCCGCACCACTTCTCTGACACAATGCCTGATGGTGTTGGGTGGCACCCTCCAGCCGTACTGCATGCTCCTAGTAGGTGGTCACTGAGGCCAGGTGGCGCAAGAGTCAGTGCCACCTTGAGCCCGGGTCCAGGCTGGGCCGGAAGTTGGTGTTTGCCTTGGTCAACCTGGGTCAGCCGCTACGCAACTTCATCAAACCATGGCTGGAGGCATCCTTCATGAAGTTCTGGATGCACGAGTGTCTTCGTTCCTTTCAGCTCCACCATCAGCTTTGTTGTACAGTCCGTTACTCTGCTCTCTCTGGCGATCCATCTTCGTACCCAGACACTTCTTGGCCGCCTCTTATTTCTTCCATAGTTTAGAGTTCACAGAGCCTTTAGTGGCTTCGCACTGTTGCAGAACGATGGTTGCGGTGCAAAAGTACTTTTGTTACGATCCACGTGGACCATTCTGATGCTGTGGAAGAGCAAGAGCAGAATGGAAGGCTGCAGAGGTCTGCCACAGCTGGGCTGCTGGACTGAAAGTGAGATCCAGGTGCAGTTGTTTTCCCTTTTTATAGAGCAATATAGGTTTTCCCCTATGTGTTCCTTTTTGATCCTCTATCCATCCTCTCGCCATCCTTAAATATACGAGATAGGTCCCCTCTGCGAACATTTTATTCCGTTTTAAATGCTTTGTTTCCATGCTGCATCTGCTAGCATCGCTAAGGCATCCGTCCTGCATCCGTTCTTGCATCCGTTCCGCTCAATAAAACAAATCAAGTAAAATATGATACTTCGTAAAACATGAATGAATAAAAAGTATAGTGCAAATGATTGATTAACAATGATATCAATGTATTAATTATCTTGATTTGAAAATATGAGATATTACATGTAATTGTAATTGAGGAACTTTGAAAGGAAGCACAAAACAATTTGTAAACCACTGACACACTGTTATGTATATATATATGGAAGATGGTTTATGTTTTTATGTTTTGTTTGTCTATGCTTGTTCTTTAAAAAACCAATAAAATTTTAAAAACATTATCAGATATAAGAGCCAGAATACAAAAACAAAAACACCCTGTTTTTCCATTATAACATAAGTCAATTACCTTGTTTCTTAGTACAGTACATTTGAATTATATTTAGCTTTCCTTTCCTTGCAACGGGTGTTCTGTAAGTGGCACATCTGAAACTACTTCAGTCAAAATTAATGATTAGGAAATCTGCTTTTCATGACTGGGCTCTGGATAAAAGGAAAACATCAAAATTTCCTTTGAAGTCTCATCTTGTTGAAGACCCTTTTGGTTTGGCTTACGACGTTAAACTGAACATTATGTTCGTTTTTGCAAGATTGTTCAAAACCCTCGATGGTAATATCAAACCTATTTCTTTTTATAAATTAATTGAATTTGGTGTGCTCAAGAAAAAAAATATTTCCGATCTCTACATTATGGGCAGAAAAATTGAAGATTTTTTACTAGACAGCTTTAAAACGACGTTGATCAGGTGCATTGTGAAGTTGTGGAGTCGTTCTGAAGTTGAGCAGCCAAACTTTCGATCTCTACTGTTATAATTCTCAGAAATTCCAACAAAGGTACGGGATGCAGTTTTATGAATTTATAGCTTTTGACATAAGTCTCTAAAAATATTATCACAGGTTTCTATAGTTATTTGACTGCAGATTCATAGTGGCAAGAGGGAAAGGAAAATTAATATCTCTCTCTCTCCTGCTGATGTCCACACTACTCCACGAAAAAAGCGATAGTGTTTTGGCTTGGGGGAAAGACTTCATCTGATTCGTCGTGGAGGATGTTTTCCTTTCCAATGCTGATCGCTGTTTTCTCATTATCGACGGACACTCTTTTGTCAGAAAGGATTTAAGAATTATTTCCTCTTATTCATAGCTACTCTTTGCATTTTATATTTCTGTATAGCAAGGGTGATCTCTCT
>BHFT01068944.1:0-22517 GCA_004320025.1 Laticauda laticaudata
TATGGGCCTTAATTTGGGGGGAGGGGCTTAATTCAATTTTATAAATTGAATGCTTATAAAACATGGTGGGGCTTCCTTTTGGTGGAGGCCATATTGTTGGAGAAACACAGTAGTTGCTCTCAGTTGCTAAAAAATCAAATTTTGTTTTAAGCTAGCAGAATATTTGTTGTTTAATCCTAACACTTTAGTGGGAAACAGTACAAAACAAACAAAAATTTTTGTATTGGTGCTGCTCAGAGATCCATTTACGCTTGGAAACACCGTGGCTTAGAAATCACACAACATTACATCTAAAAGCAGAGCTGAGGTGAAAGAATTATTATAATAGCACTTATGGCCTTACATAAACTCTAATCACAAAGAAAAAATAGGTGATTCACTATAAAGGCAGTTATTAACTTACAAGTATTATACTGTATTATATATTATTAGGAAAAAACCCTCCAGCACCTCTCCACCAGTAATCAGCATTCAGATCACCATAGATTAACTTCAAGCCAACTATCAAGTATAAGCAATACCCCAGTCAAGAAACTGCTAAAGAGCCATCAGTAAACAGCCCAACCAAAGAATCTCTAAGATCAGCCCCATTCCCACAGACAAGCAAGTCACCAGAATATAAACTGACAGCAAACAGCACTCCTTACCAGCATTGATGGTGTTAAGGGTAATAAACAAACAACTCAGAGGGCACCAATGACCTCTCATTTTATTAGAATGTAGTACTGCTGGTTACTTCTGCTGACTGACTGCAATTTGGCAGATTGAATCTCACTAGGCTCAAGGTTGACTCAACTCCATCCTTCCAAGGTGGTAAAATGAGGACCCAGATTGTTAGGGGCAACATGCAGACTCTGTAAACCGCTTAGAGAGGGCTGTAAAAGCACTGTGAAGTGGTATATAAGTCTAAGTGCTATTGCTATTTCAACCCTGACCTACAAATATTCTCCTTTATTGGTATTCATTTATAAGTATTCACAAGTATTCATTTAGCAACAATTGAAAGTTATAATAGCACTGCAAAAAAGTGACTTATGACTGAATGTCACACTTATAGCCATTGTAGCATATTCCAGTCGCATGATCAAAATCCAAAAGCTTGGCAACTGGCATGCATTCTTGATGATTGCAGTATCCCTGGGTCAAGTGACTGCAATTTGCAACTTCCCAGTTGGATCCAACAAGTGAAGTCAATGGGAAAATTGACATAATGACCGCACACTTCAATTAATAACTGCAGCAATTTGCTTAACAACTGTGGCAAAAAAAGTACTTAAAACTAGACATGACTTGCATAACAACTGCCTTGTTTAGCTACAGAAATTCAATTCCTAGAACTGCCTGAACTGTGGTCGTAAATCAAGGATTACCTATCTTCCATTTTTAGTCTGAATTGGTCCTATTTATCATTTCTGTTCTTCTCTTCCATTAAACACATTTTTACCAACAATTATTTTTTGACCTTCAATAACATGCTTAATAAATTTGCAAAATTTGCAAGTATAACTGCATATGATAAATGCTGTTGGCTTATGAGTTTGCTGTGCTGCTTTGGTTAATATATTATAGTTGATCTTTATTGCATTGTATTATTTTTTGTACATGAGTTTTGACAGAATGTAAATGGGTTTTGAAGGATCCTTTTATTTATTTTTTATTTTTTAAAAATATTTTTATTAAACATATTTCATCATTTAATACACTTTTATAATCTTTGCAGCGCTCCAGCATTGCTGCTATTCATACAGCTCTATGAAAAAGTCCTACACGCTTTACGGTTTAGGTTTATGACATTTTTGGGGATAGGCCATTGATTTTATGATATTTTATGCTAACTACTATGCAAATATTGTTATATTTAAATAAATACTGGTGGTTTTTCAGTAAAAAGTATGAGCTCTGCTGTTTGGATGGGGACTGTGAATTTTCTTGCATGCTTACAATGACTATGAAAACAGATTAATTGATGCATACCCAGTGGCATACGTGTTGCAATTACTAAGGCCGATGCTAGTGTTTGTTAACATTTTTATTGTTTGTGGCTCTCAAAAGGACTGTTTAGGAACTAAATATGGTTACTAGTATGAAATTAGCCAGCCCTTATTGTTTATCATCAGGTGGCATCGCTTCGGCATAGATGTATAAGCCTTTGCATGTGATCTTTAGTGGCAATTGTGGTGCCAGGCTTCAATAATGGATTCAACCTGCTCCTGCTTGGTCTTCTGATGCTTCTTGCTTCTTTTGTAACCAATCTCAGCCCACAAGTTCTCAATTGGGTTCAAATCCAGACTCTGAGCTAGCCAATACAGGAGTCAAACACTATGCTTCTTCATCCACTGCTGGATGGACTTGGCTCGATGACAAGGAACATTGTCATCCTGGAAATAAAAGTCCTTCCCTACAAGTTGCTGAGCTGGTCTTTTCCCAACACAATTTGTATCCAACCAATATCAGAAGCAGCGATATAGCCCCAGATCATCACATGCAATGGATGTTTCACAGTTAGATTCAGGCAGTATGGCCTAAATTCTTCAACTGAAATCTTCTGACATATTTATTGCACTGATTCCCAGTCAAGCAGAAATTGCTCTCATCACTGAAGATGACCTTGTCCTACTGTTCATTGGTCCACTTGGCATACTGTACAGTCCATGCTGAAATGATGTCACCTGGTGATAAACAATAAGGGCTGGCCAATTTCATACCAGTAACCATGTTTGGTTATCTAAATGGTGATAACCATAGTGTTATAGGTGATAACCAAATAGGTGATAACCAAATAGGTGATAACCAAACAGTGTTAACAAAACACTAGCATCGGACTTGTAATTGCAACATGTATGCATCAGTTAATCTGTTTTCATAGTCATTGTAAGCATTCATTGAAAGTAAGTAATGTAATAGAATTCTTTATTTTATAGCAACTGTACTATATCTAGTTTCAGTTGAAAAATATTGGCTTCCAACCCAGTTAGAGATGTATACAAACCTACCTTATCATCATCGAGATAGCTCGTCTATAATTGTATTTTTGAATCCTTTTTCACATTACATATAGACCAGTGGTGGGATTCAAATTTTTTTATCACCAATTCTGTTGGCATGGCTTAGTAGGTGTGGCAGAGGTAGGATACTGTAAAATCTCCAGTCAGAGGTGATATTTGCCAGTTCTCCAAACTACTCAAAATTTCTACTATCGCAGGGGTGGGTTTCTACTGGTTCTGTCCATCTCTGTAGAACCGGTAGCTCTGAAGAGCAACAGACATAGAACCGGTTCTATGTCTGCTGATGTTTTTGCCCACCCGTCCACCCGGGCTCTTACCTGATCTTTATTTCCTGATTTTTCAACTTCAGCTGCCGAACAAGGCACAGCTACAGTTTAAAAAGCAGGAAAAGAGGGTTGTTTCAAAGGCTGCTTCTCTGCATGCAGTGTGCTGGTGACGATTTACAGGCACACGGCTCCCAGTATGCAGGGAAACTCGTAAATCCCGAACCAGTAGTTAACCCTGTCGTATCCCACCCCTTCACTACCGGTTCTCCAGAACTGGTCAGAACCTGCTGAATACCACCTCTGATATGGACAGAGACAAGAATGAATATAGTGCTCCAAGTCAAGCATGCAGAAGCTCAGAATTAGGCCTTTTGATGAAGCAGTGGACAGACAGTGAGATTTGTTGCATGTTCAAAAATGAAAGTTATCTTTGCTGAAATTGGGGATAAATGGGGCTATCTTTGCTGAAATTGAGGCAACTTTAAACTTGTCCAATGGAGCATTGTATTGTCCTAATGCCTGGACAATAATGTGTCCTGGGAAGGATAAAACAGGGAGAGGATAATTGAACAAGGAAGGAAATCAGGAACAAATATTTTGTTATATAAGCAGCATGCAGGATACACTATTCATCTTGTTGATGAAGACATTATCAAAGAGAAGAAATTACAAAGGAGAAACTTAAAAAAAAAAGTCCATATCAAAGAAGAATAAAGGGTAAACAATTGTTCGATTATTTTGAATGATCACTATTCACCAGTCTCTTTTCCATTTTAAACATAATTTCTCACTTTGTTGTCCAAGACAGATTTCCATAGATTCAGTCAGTGCTCAAGAGTATATGAGGTACCTAGGTCACTTCTAAAATTGGCATTTTAGAATGAATAAGAAGGAAAGACAGTGTTGGTACTGTCTAAACTTTACTAGTACCTACTAAACTATCTAAACTAATCTAAACTAAATCAGTGCCTACTGCTTGGCCTTAGACTACAACTGGTCCTCGTCGCTGACCTTTAATTAATTTCAACAAACAGTAGAGATATTTGAAAAACTGAAAAAGTCTACTATGAAAAAATGCAATCTTTTGCTTTTGATAGAAGTAGCTGCTTGACTTGCCTGAGTATTTATAAGATCTCAACATCCTTCAGAAACCAGGAAACCCAAAACCTTGATTTTTCTTAGAGACATTTGCTTCAATAGTCTTTTCCAGTAACACATTCCATCTGTTTATTCTCCTTTGCACAGAAACAGACACAAATTTCTCATCAGGCTGACATCTGGCTGTCTCCCATAAAAACTTAAGATGCTCTGTTGTTCCCCCCACATTCTCTAAGCTTTGTAAGCTGCCACTGAAGTTTTTCTTTTCTGTCTCTAGTGAGAAATGTATAACCAACAGTTCACTACATTCCACCCTGTAAAAACACAGAGGACTGAAATAAGCCTGAAACATCATTAAGCAGAAACTTGTGTCACATCTCACAGAATGTATTTGTAAGTCTTTAGTTTTTGTAATTTAATTTAGTAATTAAATGTTTTATACAGCATATTCTGAACATTAAAATTGGGCCACACTTTTGTTGCAATTAATATATTACACTGATGACTAGAGAATTGAGGAACAAAAAGTATTGAATCGTTGCAGCGACAATTTCAGAAAATGTTAGTGAGAATTGGCATTTGATTAC
Source organism: Laticauda laticaudata (assembly GCA_004320025.1). Classification (NCBI taxonomy): domain Eukaryota; kingdom Metazoa; phylum Chordata; class Lepidosauria; order Squamata; family Elapidae; genus Laticauda; species Laticauda laticaudata. Next base: position 4,957 of record BHFT01068944.1, read on the forward strand.
AGAATTGCACAGACTGACAGGTCTATGAATAAAATAAAAACTTGCATATAATATTTTGAAATCAGTAGTCCCTGGGGTAAAATGCTACATAGATATGGCCATCTCTTGCAAATCTTGCCTGTGTAGACAATAACTGGAGATACTTGGACATGGAAGCATTCTAACAGTGGTACTATTGTTTTATCCAACATGAACAGCAGTATAAGTAATTTGTGGAAAATTGGTCATGTTTAATTGTGGACTCTAGCCAACCTACCATAGCCAAAAAAACACTTACATTTTTCCTATTTGTAGTATCTACACATTTCAGTATTTGTGTTTAGTGGTCTTGTTTAGACCATTAAATTGAAACATATTGAAATATTAGTAGTACTCTAGAAAGTTAATGACAATACTAAAAGTTATTACACTACATTAACTAAAGAGAACATAGATAGAAATTTTCTTGACTGAAAAGCCAAGATAAATATTTTGGTTCTCTATCTAGTAGGAAATTGTTATCAGGCTGTTGTCGCCTCAAACCAGATTTTCTTTAAGAATCTAGATATTAAGTAAACTTAAAATATTGCGAGAGACATTTCTCAGATGTACACATGTGTGCTACTTCAGGGAAAAGGGGAATCGCTATTTTTACTGACATAGGTCTAGCATGGAGATACTATCGATTAAATCTCATTTGGTGAACAATATGTAAATATATTGCACAATATCACATCAAAGGGAATTAGATTCTTGCTGGTTTGGAATGCAACAGTTCTAATTAAATAAATTAGACTTGATAAGTCTTGATAAGTCCTGGGTGGATGGACAGCTAATGCTACCCAAAATATAACTTACAAAATCCTGGTGATCCCTTGAAATCTTTTCCAATAAAGACAGAAACTTTCAGATTCATAAACTGACATTGTCATACAATATTTTCTGATATACCACCATTTTAGCATCACAAATGAGCCATTCAAATTATATAGTAATCTAAGCTTCTGTAAAATACATTTAAAACAGTGATGGGATTCAATTTTTTTTTACTACTGGCTCTGTGGGCGTGGCTTGGTGGGCATGGCAGGAGAAGGATCCTGTAAAATCTCCAGTCAGAGGTGATATTTGCCGGTTTTCCGAACTACTCAAAATTTCCACTATTGGTTCTCCAGAACTGGTCAGAACCTGCTGAATACTACTTCTGATTTAAAAGCAATATCAAATGTGGTAATTAACATGTTATTAAGAGTAATTACAATTTTGGTGTAATGATATTAACAATTAGATTGGACAGTATTGTTTTATTGGTTTTTGGTTTGCTAATATTTTCAAAGACAACTGGAACACTAATACAAACAATGAAACTTTCTTCAGTTGAAAATTTTATAATTTTATCAAATTATTAGTCTCAGGATAGGTAACATTCTGATTATGTAGTCTACAACCATAAAGGTGATCATTCCTGATTGTGGCCGATCAGACTCGCAGATTATTACTGTAATGATCAGGCAGTATGGACAATTTATATAAAAAGAACATGGAATATTTCAAGCATTCATTATTTTATATACACCAAAGAAAAATGTATTTAAGAAGATAGGATAGGCATCTGGCTTATTAGCCATTCAAAGCATGAAGTTAAAGCTGTAGCTTTTCCACTATCTACAAGCCCCAGGTAGATAATATCATCAAAGGATATTTTAGGTTCCATTATTTTTTAATTCAGAAGAGATGATCTTAAAGAAAAATTTATGGTTAATAGTTATCTGCTTTATAGTCTAGCTGATTTTGAACCACAGAGTACCAGAAAATGGTGCAGTGTAAGTCTATCTCAGTGTAATAAAAGAGCTATAAATATATTCAGCCATTTGGTCTCCATGAAAAAGTCACATGCACTTTCACTATGGTACTAAATCTTTCTTAATGAAGAATGTGCATTTCCTTTCCCCAGTTCTAAACTAATTCCTTCCAACTTGCTGTTAGCACTTTCAATAAATAACAATGATTAACAACCTCAGTTCAGGCTACAGTATACTGCCAAGAATCCAGATGGAATAAAGAGTCCATATAAATAAAGTAAGTAAATAAATAATATTTCACAATAATGATTATCAATGTAATGTATACTTGGACTTTAAAATTAGGAAGAAATTACAGTGTATTTTCACACCTAACAAAATTTATGGGGTGAGAAATGATTGGCAGGTGAAGTGAAATAATTACTGTATCATTAAGCTGTCACTTGCAATTTTGTTATTGTCTTTCAGTGTCTGGTGAAAGAATAATAGCAAATGTTTACTGCAGTTCAGAAGATAAACCTATAAAATGACTCATTCAGTAACCATGGCATATGGAGAGAAATTGGAGAGGGAGGAGCTATCTAGCAATCCATTATTGCTTACTAAAAGAGAAATGAAGTTAATTACAGATGTTAAATCTCAAGTCCATCATCCAATTATGAATATGAGGCTGCCAACCTTAAAGTTAAATAAACTTGAATCGGGGTAAATAAAATTCACTTGGTTCATAGGAAGCCAAGGAAACCACCATCGTGCAGAGAAGAGCAACAAAGATGATTAGGGGACTGAAGGCTAAAACATATACAAAATGGTTGCAGGAATTAGTTATATCTAGTTTGATGAAAAGAAGGACCAGGGTTGATATGATAGCAATGTTCCAATATCTAAGGCACTGCCACAAAGAAGGGGGGGGGGTCAACATATTCTCCAAAGCACTGAAGTCAGGACAAGAACCAATGGATGGAAACTAATGGAGGAAAGGAGAGAAGCAACCTAGAACAAGGAGAGATTTCCTGACAGTTAGAGCAACTAATTAATTATTAATCAATAGTTGTAAGTGTAATTATTAATCCAGAGGTTGTAAGTGGTCCAACACTGGGGTTTTACAGAAGCTATTAGATCAGGGGTCTCCAACCTTGGCAACTTTAAGACTTGTTGACTTCAACTTCCAGAATTCCTCTAGCTGGCTGAGGAATTCTGGAAGTTGAAGTCTCCAAGTCTTAAAGTTGCCAAGGTTGGAGACCCCTGTATTAGATAACCATTTGTCTGAAATGGTACAGGGTTTTTGTTTGAGCAGGGTGTTGGACTGGAAGACCTCCAAGGTCCCTTCCAACTTTCTGTTACCATCAAACTTTCTTTTACCATAAAATATTACACAATGATAGAAAAGGCCTCTGAAAGCAAAAATCTCAAAACAATTATATTTCTTTTGGGAATAAATATTCTTTCAGAGTGCATGAATGAGAAACAGCCAAAATGAAATCCACTGCTACTAAATTCAGCTAGAATAGTGACAAATTTCCACTCCAATCCACAATAAAACTTTGGTATCGTTTCTTTTGTTCTGAAGTTTCAGAAATACAAGAACCGCTTTCTTTTGGGACAGAATTCTGGTTGGATAACACCTTGGAGAATATATTTCTTAGCATTTCTGCTGAGAGATTGAATATTTGGAAGAGACATACACAGGGGTGGGGTTCAAATTTTTTAACAACTGGTTCTGTGGGCATGGCTTAGTTAGTGGGCATGGCTTGGTGGTGATGATATTGTCAGGGTTGGCCAACTCAATATCACTCACATCGAGGCACGCATCTCCTCGCCTGGCCTCTCATGACTGTGGGGATTCTGCAACAGTCATAAGTGTGAAAAAGGGTCATAAGTCACTTCTTTCAGTGCCATTGTAACTTTGAATGGTCACTCCACACAAGCAAAATACCAGCAAAGGAGNTAGTCCTGCCAAGAATATAATAAGGGTTAATGGAGAGGCAGTTTCTGTAAGCAACACCAGAATGTTTCCTCCCTGCCTTCCATACAGGATTAGGCCAGTCATTTCTTCTAACAACCGGTTCTCCAAACTGCTTAGAATGTTAACAACTGGATCTAGCAAATAGGTGCAAACCTGTAGAATCCCACCCCTGCGTGTACACAGTGTTTGAGCCTCATTACTATATTAAAAGATAAATTTCTGTTTTCTCTATTTCACTCGCATCTCTTTAATGAAAAAAATCATGCAAAAGTTCTTCTGGAAAACAAACTGTGATTACTTAAAAGCATATTTAATTGATATTGACCACCAGAAGATACTTTGCCTCAAGAAAAATACGTAAACCAAAATGTAAAATTCCCTGAAGTCAGGAAAAGCTATAAGTGATGAATAACAAAATGCTCCAATGGAAAATGTGTGGCAGTAAATAAAGTCTCTGACAAATATTTCTTATGAGTAATAAATTAAATTGATAAAGTGTGAAGCTGTTATTTTCACAGAGTGATGCATCATGCAAAACATTTAATATTAAATATCTTTCCCACTGAGACATTCAAATCTGAGTGCTATATAGGCATCTCTGATTTAATTGTATGTTTCATTGAATCTGCAGGTAAAGAAAAGCTGGCAGAACCTTTACATGATCCATAGTCAGATACATCTTTCTGAAAATTGGAATCCATGTTCACTGTTTATGTGCAGCTGTTTACAGAGTTAAAATAAGAACATGGTGGATATGGCATTTGCAACATTTTGGACACTCTTGCAGCCTGTACTTTCTAATATCCCCTTAAGCAGACATAACAGGTTCCAAACATTTCCTGTAGACAGTTAAGAACCTTTGTATTCTTGCATTTGAATTCCCCTCGCATTCCTCTTTGCAGAATGTGTCTTATATTTCCCCACATGCACTTTGTATTTGAGATCTCCCCATAGATTTTTCAATAATATTTATGTCTGGGATCTGTGAATACTATTCCAAAATGTCCATTATCTTTCTTTCCTTAAGTATCTCAGTGTTGATTTGTAGATATGTGTCCAGCTTCAGTTTCTCAACTGACTGTGAGACATTATCCTCGAGAATATGTTGCTATTTAGTTAAAACCATGCTTCTTACATCCATACAATATTTCTCAAGGTCTTCCAAACAACCACAAAGAACAATAGAGTGTTTAATGGTTTACAAGGTGTTCTTTTCTTCAAATATTTCACTTCATTTTTTCTCCAAATGCATCTTGTGTGGCTGTAGCCAAACAGTTCAGTTTTTGTTCTTCCTCTCTAGCTCAGCTGTCCTCTTCCTGTTCTCAGTGTCCCCCCAATCCGGCCCAGCCTCAAGGTTAAAGGTGGAAGCCTTCTGTCTTCATTTAAAAGAAAAACAGAAATGTTGCAGTCTTCTTTCAAAGTAGAGCCACTTTCAGTCTCTTTTAAAATATATTGAAGCAACATGAATAATGCATTTCAAATAATATGAAACATTAATAAATGAAACAAAGTTTAAAAACATTAAAAAAATATTCCACCATCTTTCAGTTCTCAAGTGGATTGAATCCATCATTGAATCCATGGAAACCGCACACCCTGGCTTCTATTTACTTTTTTATGTACTTCACAAGCCTGACATGAAGGTCTGATGTGACTGTGAATACAATGCAGTATTTCACTTATTAAAAAAGCCTTCTATTAGCAGTTGTCTTTATTACAACATAGTACTGTGTGTACTTATAGAAGATATAGAGAAACAAGATACAGAGAAGTTGCATTAACACAGGGATACAATCAAGATCAAGTGAGGTACTAATACCATTCTATAAAACCTTACTAAGACCACACATAGAGAACTGCATCCAGTTTTGGTCACCACACTATAAAAAGAAGTTGAGACTCCAGAAAAACTACAGAGAAGACCAACCAGGATAATTAAGGGACTGGGGACTAAAACACATGAAGAATGGTTACAGGAACTGGGCATGGCTAACTACCTAGTGAAGAGAAGGACCAGAGGAGACACGATAGCAGTGTTCCAATATTTGACTGAGTGAATGTATGGCACCATTTATCAAAACTTAATCTGCTAAAGCTACAACCTTAAGCAGTTTAATATAACAATGTGCAATTTGAATGCATAAATCTGAAAGCATATCTCCACACTAGTGAAGTAATTACTTTTATCCTATGGAGGGTCATACAAATCACTTTAGAACCAATGTGCCACAAAGTTTGAAAATTTCTGTTACAACCAATTCATGACTGAAACTCATATTAATGAGAACATGAGTGGATTCATAGAGTCTAAATTAAAATGTGCACAATATGCAACAATGTTCAAGGCACGTATCAAAAATTGGTATCACACATATTTTGAATGAACTCCACAAATATATTTTCATAGTGTTAGAACTTAATATATACTTCTATGCACTTCTGTCTCAACACTTTTTTTCCAAATCTCATGTTTTCTATTTCATTTTATGTAATTTATTATTAAAGTTATATTTAAACTTAGAATTAAATATGACTGTAATAATAACAATATAAATTATTAAGCTAATATTTATATTTTAATATAACAACTATAATTAAAATGTGACAGAAATCATTTATATGCTAATTATAAGATGTTTGATACTGAAGAAAGTATTTTTTTTAAAAAAGCAGCTTTGAATCTATAAATCCAACATTATTCAAGCTCTCATTTCTACTCCGTCTCCAGCATGGGGAAAACTATATCAGTAGCAAACTTCTAACCCACAACCCAGCCTAAATCCTAATGAAATATGATCTCAGTTATAATCATAGCAGTGATTTCATTAATTTTAAGGAATAATATAATATATTATAATATATTATTATTTTGACCGTTCATGAATAATTATTTATTATATATACATATTAGGACTATACATCAGCTTTTTGTTGACACTTCTTCAGCATGTCACTTCTATGGTTTTGTAATTATCTTGAAACCGTTCAATACCTTCCGCTGAACATTTCCCCAGAAACATTTTTGTAACTTATGCAAGTCAAAGTTTAACTAAAGTGTTTATGTTTTGTGTCTTCCTGCCTGGATATTTTAAAAGTACTTAATTTTTTTCATTTGCTTTTTTAATGAACTTAAATATGATTCTCATATTCTGCAAGAAACTTCAATTCTGTACTCTTCTATCATCCCACTAATCTTTTTCTCTATATTTCTTCATGCATTGGAATTTAGATTATTATTTTTAATCAAATTAATAATGAAGAGATAGTGCATACTTTTTTTCAGTCATAAAGCTCAAGAAGATTGCTTGAGCATTCTTACATATAATACAGCCTCCAACCAAAAATGCTAATTTAAGATCCTCTTCTATTCATGTACTGGATTGAGACACAAAAAAACACCATTTTTTCCACAAAGCTATGATTATATTAAGCTTGCTGCTGCAGGATATGATGGTAGTGACCATTCAATACAATTTGGAGTGTGGTACACCCACTAATGGAGCTAAGTGTAATGTAAGTCTAAATTTAAAAATTCTTGGTTACTTCCTGTCTCCTTGCTAGTGGTAAGTTTATTGCCCAAATAAACTGTAGGAATCTTAAAGTTTATCCAATTTGAAAATTACATGAAAAACAATGTATTTGTTTCGAATGCTGTCATCAATATTATTTATTATTTATGGATGGATAAAAGAACAATGAATAATATTTTTCCTAAAATGTCCATAGCAATTCCATTAAATGAAACAGGAGTAAATGGAAGACTGTAACAAAATTTGATACTTGTCTGAGTCACACTTTTAATGTTTTGTGGTAGTATAAAATATACATGTATTATATAACGTGAAATGTGAACTTCCTTTATAACAAGTCAAGTTTCTACTGTTTTTGTTAATGATAATAGTCACACTAAGGAACACACAGATCTGAAAACTTGATATGGTGGATATGTTTCAATAACTGGAGATAACCGTGCATACAGTTCAACTGCAGCATATTTGTCATTTTAAAACTTAATACTGCCTGATATTTTGCATCCTTCACAGATGTATCTCAAGCAGCTAAAATATGATTTGACACAGACAGACAGATACACATAAGAGTTTGCTATATATTATAACATGGTTAATTCCTGAGATTCATAAATAATATTGCAGGATAGGGGTCAACATGTCATATATAATTCGCATTGGAGATAAGGCCATCAATGGCTAATAGGATTCACAGCGATGTGGTTTATCTAGGTTCATAATGATGTTTGTTTAAAAAGAAATAGCAATGGAAGGCAATGCTTGTTATCATGTCTTTCAACAGGAGTATGGTTTTTCATTACATAACTTGTTGAATAAGATCTAGTCTCTTTTTAAGTCTTCATGTCACTTCTTTATTGATTTATTAAAGATATATACCATTCTAGCTCACACACACACACAAACCAAGGAGTAAAAGAAGGCAAGATAACAAAAAAGTAAGCAGACCTAAGAAACCCAAGGGGACTTAAACCATTCTTGCCAAAGGCCTGGGTAAAAGGCCAAGACTTTAGGGCCTTTCAAAGTACTAGCAGGGGAGAGCCAAACTCTTGGGAAACATTAGTACTGCTAAGAAGCTCTAACAAAGAACTGAATTCTTGAAGTAATATAGAAATTCTATCACTAAACATTCTAAATACTTGAAGATAACACCACTGATTATTATTCATATCTGTGTGTTCTCATTAATTCCTATTTTAATTCACAAGAAAACTTAGCTCATCTTACACTGTAACAATTAAAAATTATTTTCGCTGAGACACAGTAAACATAATAAGGATTGTATATAGAACATCTGCATGCTCAAAATGTCACTGAAAGCAATACTGGGGAATAAACTATATATAGATTGCATGCCTTGCATGCAGAGTTAATCCTATTGTCTTCAGTAAAAAGAAGTAGATAGCTTATGCCTGGAAGGCTTTCTAAAAAGCTGCTGTCAGACCATGTAGACATTACTCAACTATGTGGAGCAATATCCAAGAAAACATAAACCACTTCACAAATGTCCAACTTTACTTTCTTTGAATTCTGTGATCCCACGATATTTTCTCCATTTTGTTGATATATGTTAATTATGCTAATTGTCTGTTGAAAAAGCAAGTCTTTGATAATAATTTCTTGTAGCACCATATAATATCAGTACAGTTACCCATTCATCAACTGGAATATTAATTATATTGAAGGCAAATTAAATGCCAATACAAACAAAGAAATATTGTAGGTTCTTTCAATCACAAATAAATTGCCTTTATTTTAAATAATTATTCAAATTAAAATATTTGTATAGAGATATGTGATTTTCATTCTAAATTATGCTCAAACTTATTAGATTAAGACTGAGAGGCTTAGAGTCAATTTCCACTCCTTCTGAAATTTATTGGGTAATATTAGGCCAATCCAGAGAATCTATAGATTGCTTGACTAATTGTGCATGGCTAAATGACCTATAAATGAGACAAACATTTAAAGCCTCCTTGAATCTATAATTGGTCCCAGAAGGAGAAAACTCAATACACTCTTTATAGTACTTATGCAGAAAACATGACATATATACTGTGTATATTTGCAAGGGGAAAATATATTTCCCAAATTTAACATTTAACTGAGGATGAGGAAAAGCTCTCCTCATTGATTCCAGTGTACAGTAAACAATTGGCCACTAGGAAAAATACTCTGATGATATCCCATGCATAATGCATACAACATCAATAAATTTCTGTCATAGCAAACTCTGTAATCTACTTAACATGGAACCCTTTTTCTTTGGTAAGAGAATGCCATTACTCCAGGAAGTAAGATCTGGTAGAATCTTGTCATTAAAAAAAAATGATATGAAATGGGTGATTGACAATATGCCCTTGAACAGAATTATGCGGATAAGAAGAGTGAGAGACATCCATTTCAAATTCCTCATTAGGGAATTATTATAATATAAACAATGTACTAATACAGGTAGTTCTTCACTTAAGAACACAGTTGAACCCAAAATTTCTGTTGCTAAGTGACACATTTGTTAAATGAGTTTTGTCACATTTTACGATCTCTCTTGCTACACTTAAGTAAATCATTGCAGATGTTAAGTTATTAACAGTGTTGTTGTGAATTTGACTTTGCTTGTCAGAAGATCACAAAAGCTGATCACATGACCCTGGGAACCTGTCATAAATATGAACCAATTGCTAAGCATCCAAATTTTGATCATTTGACCAAGGGAATGCTGCAACAGCCATAAGTCACTTTTTCAGTGCCATTTTAATTTTGAACAATCAGTTAATGAACTATTGTAAGTCGAGGACTACCTGTACTTGAAAGAAAATGTTACCATTCTTACCATTTCTTATACTTGCTAACAAATATGTAATGGTATAGGATGAGAACAAAACTCAGGATCTCTTTTGGTTCAACTATGATCTGGATTTTACAGAAAAGAAAAGAAGGAATGTATCTCTTTGTTTCCTGGAGTAAAAGCAAAGAGATAAATGAATCCAACAAATGAAGCAATAAAGAAATAAACATCACTCCATAAGCAGTGATTTCATTTCAATTCTTGACTGAAAGTATGATGGGAAGATGTTCTTCTCTTTAAATATTAAAGATCCTGCTGGAAAAATATAAATAAATATATCTTATTTTGTTAATATTGATATTTCAAACTTAACTATTTATAGTTCTTTAATTAGATTTCTAAAATGAATACTATTTAAAATTTAAAAACTACTATAATTTAAAAAAGGAGTTTTCACTAAATTTTCTATTGGAAAATATGATTATTCATGTTCATGTGAATCAAATGGTACAGTGTGTATATCCTGTGAATAGTCAGGATCCAATAGAAAATTCAGTGAAAACTCCTTTTTAAAAATTGTTTTATTTACAAAGTAAACAGCAGAAATAGTTTCATTTCCCTCACCTCCCTAACTAATTGTATTGCAATCCATTGCACATTCTTTTCTCCTCTGCAGCTCTGACAACATAGCCAAGACCCAAATAGTTTTTCTCTGTTCAAGGATTTAGCCTAAAGCAACTCTAAGCTGATACTGCAGACAATAATTAGATTTGTGTATTCTTCTATTCCTAATTCTGTTTCCTAATTTAGAATAAAGAAAATGCACATTGTGATATTAATTTTCTCTGTAAGTTACACAGGTAGCTAGACTTCCATCCTCTCTGAACCCTGAAGAAATAGCCAAGTGTCTTCAGCACTTTTCTCAGGATCATGCCCAACAACTCTCTTCAATGGTCTCTAAGGGTTTACCCTTGAGCTAACAAAACTATTAACAGTTTAAATCCTCTGCAGTCCAACTCAGATTTACCAGCTTGCAATATTCTACAGTAAAACCATATAATCAGCAGCCAGAGAAGACATTCTGTTATAAAGGCCACCCATTATCTGCTTTGCATTCCTCCTTCTCTCCTCTGTCCCTTTTTTTCTGAGCTTCAGGAAATATTCAGGGAGAAAAAAAAATTCCTGAGGGTTCTTTTTACCATCTCATCTCTGCTCCCTCTGTCTTCTACAAAAACAAAATTGTATTTACATTCCTTATCAGAATTGCTTACAAAAATTGCAAGTGGAGGTCTACATAAATAATGATACTTGAAGACTTAGCAAAAATCCATGGTTATTACAAGTACATTATACACACTACAAAATTTTCGGACAATATTACAAAATATGAAATAATAGCAATTTACCCAATAAGTCGCTGTAAGTTACTTCAGATATAGCTGTCTACAAGCGTAAAAATAAATTACAATATCAGAATGGTAGTAGTACAGTAGATACAGTTGTTACTTGATAGTTATTATTGATGGCAAGTTACACCTAATATGGGGTGTTGGTATACGTGAACTGAATGTTTTCTTAGTTCTGAAAATACAGTACAAATACAATAAGAAAGATGCTAATATTACCAAGGAATAAAATCCTATTAATAACAGTTCTGTAATAGAAGGAAAAGTATGAATTTTGTTTCTCTGAATCTATATATTGATAAGGAAACAACTGGCTCTTAAAATAAGAAAATGATTTCTTTAGCTTGTTTTTGTTCAATTGGTTATTAAATGGAAAGTGGACATTCTGATATAAATTACCATAAATTGAAGCATGTGGAGGGTAAAAACACTGAAGTTTAACCAGCAAAAGTCCATGTTGATTGCTGATGTAGTTCTTACTAACCATGACATTACAATAACCTAAATTTATTCATTATTAGTTCACATGTCTGGTTGGGGAAAAATAATTTCAGTCTTTCTGTTTATCGTTCATTTGAAATCCTTCATAAATCATAAAACCACGAGAGGGAATTTTAAAATCATTATATTAAAATATTTGCTTAATTGAAAGTGATAGCTTAAATGTTACAATATGTTGCCAGACTATCTTCCTATTAAATGGTAATTAAAGGAAAAGGCTCCTGGATTTGCTCAAGGGCATGTTCCACAAAGTCCTTATTATTATAATTTCCAACTTGGAAGCCAAGCTAAATAACAAGGAGTAATTTGCCAATTAGAACTTCCTGCTCTTTTCTCTTTATTCCTTAAGCACCATTCAGAGCCCAAATAAGTCAAACACTCTTAGTTTCAAAACTTCAACTGAAAGATTTAATTCGTGTCCCTCCACGGTGACCCTGTCAAGAGTCAAGCAATGATACATTCCACATCCCAACAATTTATCTTTAATACATAGGTATGTATTTGTATACAATTGCAATATCCTTATTTTCCTTTTCTCAATTCCCATCTTTTTGCTAACATTTGGAAGTGAATAGTGGTAGAGTACATTTGAGGGAAAACATTTCCCCCATGTAATCAGTAATTTCTGGCATACAAAAAAGAAATCCCATTATAAATTCTGTAAGGAAAATTAATATCAAACTTAAAAATAAAATACATTCAACTAGAAGGATTTACATGATACTTAGTAAACTGCTGGCACTCTTTTAAGATACTTTCATATTGTTCTGTGAATCAGAAATTAAAACTAAAATAAAAAGAAAATTGAAATGGGCAAATAAATATTACAAGTGTTTTATGCTGCCTCAATTATCTAACTCTTGGAATTGTGCTTAAAAGAGAAGATTCTATGGAGATTCTCAGTTGTCCAGGTCATGGTTGTCCCCAATGTGCTTTTTCAAGAGGCAACTGGACTTCCTGTTTTTTTTCAGCGCTGAAGAAGCTTCTCAGATGAGAAGTGAAATGTCTTCAAAGAAAAAGTGGAAAGTCCAGTTGCCTCTTGAAAAAGCACATTTGGGATTAAAAGAGGATCATTTTATGTCACTTGTGGAAGCATATATTATAATTCAAAGATACATTTCCAACAAGCTCCTTCCTTCATCCTTTTTCATTTAGTCTTGACAAATATCTAAGTCAAGCATCTTCCTTAAATATATACAGGTATTCTTCCTGCTTGGTTTAGTGTCCTTTCTCCAGCAGAGATTACATTTTTAATGCAGTAAAGCTACTGGAATCATATAAGTCGTTTTATTTTTATTTTATACCAATATATAATATTTAGTCTATATTATAAATAATATACTATTTTTTTATATTTAGGCTGGTACATATTCAGAGTTGATAGCTATACATCTTAACAAATTTTATGGACATTCCAACTTATTCTACATGCAATTTTTACTTTTAGAGGTATGATATTTGGTTACTCTAAATGCAACCAAAATGTGTTATGTCATACATAAAATACTCAAGTTGACTGATTGATATGTTTCCATTACTGAGTTTTATTATGATTGGTCACTGACCACAATAAAGTTTTTTTTTCATACGCTATATTATAGATTGTATGCTGTAATACAAATTATGCTATGGATCTCAGAAAAAAATGTGGGTAGAAGCTGTTAACTTACCGTACCAACATTTTTTTAAAAAAAATAAAGTTCACAGTCATTTAAAAAAAATACAGAGAGTATTATAAAATCCTATCTGTCTGGTCCATCTGTTTCCAAAGTAGCCAAGTCAATCTGCTGGGATGCTCGGCAACAGTTCTGAACCTTGTAAATTGGCTGACTGAGTCAATTATTTTTTGAATCAGATTCAGGCTACTTGAAACCTATATCTCAGGTATTAGAGCAAAAAATGATATTTTCTTCACAAAGTTCTAGGTCTGCTTAATTTCTGGTGGTTATTTTCATATTTGCAGATATTCACAAAGGTTGAGCTTGCATTCAAGCAATACTGAAGCTCCTTAAAAATGCTGCCTTGGAAATTTTGAAAATTGAGGTCCCCTTATTTTAAGGTTGACATATTGTTTGTTGCTGTTTTAAATCATTGTTAGCCACTCAGAGGAATGAATATGAGATGGTCAGCTATGTGAATTGTAATCATGAATAAGTAGCAGTTTATTTGAATGAAAATAGAGTTAAAATCCAGCAAGGTCATTTCATGCACAAAATTGACACATATCTAGTGAAACATTCATGCATGGAATTATCTCATGCATAATAGAAAAATTCTCTCTATTATTGTGTCTACAATAATACTATTAATTAAAGTGTATTATTTCATTTTTTCAATTTTGTAGTACATAAGAATAATGTCTTGGAAATTATAGTTTTATACAAAATATATTTTTGAATTAAGAATAATATACAATTATATAGAACTTTTAATATACTACTTCATTAAAGTATCTGCCAAATGTCAAATAATCTACATTATTAGTACAGAATCCAAATGAACATTCATTATTTACAAACCCAATAAGTGTAGTTAATTATTGCAGTGACTATAGAACTTAGAACACATGCTTGCAAGGAGTCACACTGTTAACTGCAAAATATTTTCTCAGTCGTCTCATATGGACATATTGCTTATTATTGATAAAATGTTCTGCAGAGTTTTGCAAGACTACAGTAATACAATGTTGCATTTACCATTACTAAATGTTAGCTTATACAGGTAGTCCTCGACTTATGACCACAATTGAGACCAGAATTTATGATGCTAAGAGAAATTTGTTGAGTTTTGCCCCATTTTACAACTTTTCTTGCCACATTTATTAAGTGAATCACTGCAATTGTTAAATTAGTAAGACAGTTGTTAAATGAATCTGGCTTCCCCGGTGACTTTGCTTGTCAGAAGTTTGCAAAAGGGGATCACAAGGCACTGCAACAGTTATAAAGATGAACCACTTTCTGAACGTAAATCAGGTGACCATGTGAATGCTGCAACAGTCATAAGTATGAAAAATGGTCATACTTATGACCATTGCAGTGTCATTGTAACTTCAAATGGTCACTAAATGAACTGTTGTAAGTTGTGGACTACCTGTAGTTTAAGAGATACAATGTTGGAACTGGTACAATATACATTATTATTACCTTATTTTCAATAAGTATCATTACTGTGGTTTCTTTTACAAGCACATCAAGGCTAAATAATACTGTCAAACAACAAACTAAACAGCTGAGTCTGCATCAATCTGCAAAATAAAACACACAAGATAAGGATGCAACTGATTTTTAAAAAAATATGCCATAAGCCAGAGTTGTCAGATACAACATAGGTGGCAAATAAATTTAATGGATGGATGGATGGATAGTTGGATGGATGGACAGATGGACGGACGGATGGACGGACAGACAGATGAGCGAGAAAGAAAGAATGAAACATTCAAAAGTGTTCCAGTTTGTGTGAAGGCTTTCAAGTGTAATAAATGATCTCTTGAGCATAGCAACTGTGGTTGGTAGCTCTTCCCTTTTTGAAATCTGCTCATAAATATAGTACCTGAATGAGTCTATTAATAAAGGCAGGATTCAGTGTACACACAAAGTTGTTCATACCCATTTTTACACTCATTAGTGGTAAATAAACCATTGCATGTATCCTGTACCATGTATTTTTTGCTATTGTAATCTGCATTTTTAAAACCTTGAAAAGAAGTGGTGGCATATAAATTTAATAAATAAGGCATACAAATTGAATAAATACATTAGATGTAAATCAGGTCTCTGTCATGATTTCTTTATCATGGAAAGCTGCAAAATGCCTACAGTTATTAATTGACTTATATTTATTTGTATGACAGCTCATCTACTGATAGGAAACTTGTCTCACAAAACCAGAGCATAAATGAAAGTATATAAAGGATAAACCATATAATCCTGAGTAGGAATGTGATACTGTTTTTTGCAAATTTTTAAAATCAATTTTAAAAGAGACGGACACTTTACCACATAGTTCCCTCTTCAAAACCACTATTGCTGTCTCTGTGTCCCTGTCTTGAGTTTTAGATCTGAGACCAGCAACCAGCTAGATGAATGAAACAATTTGCAGTTAACAGAAACTCCGGTAGTACAAATGCCCTTTCATCACCCTTCACATTCCAGCGACCAAAAATTATTTGGCTGCATGTTTTACAAGCAAAATCACTTAACAACAGGGATCTCCCTGTCACACTGTGCCAAGCTACTGGCTATAATTTTTATAAAACGTGCCAATAATAAATGTTATGACTGTGCCTATTAAAACTTTCCACTGGAAAAATTAGTTATAAGGGACAGTTGTTTAACATACAGTCATACATTTGCAGTTGTAGAAAGATTTGCTTGTTGCTTCAGGTCAGTCCAATAAATTGACAGACTTGGATTCCATTCAAACAAGGCTCCATGTGATAACCAAAAAACCAACTCATCATAATAAGCAGTTTGTTGTCTGGAATGCTATGCAGACATAAGTGCTACAGAAGATAAATTGATATCAGCCCTAGTGTCATTCTTTGCAGAATGTAATTCCAGGTTACTGTATAATTGTGTTGACACAAAATGTTTACAAACTTGTTTTCATATAAAGTTTTGGATAGGCAAATATGTTAAAATGCAATTTAATTTCGTTTTTTTTTTAAATTTCCTATATCCAATTTTTTTCTATCGTTCTTCTTCCAATTCAGTTTGTAGATATTAAATACTTACATAAATTCACATGCATTTCCATGCATTTAATATACATTTTTTTCTAATATAATACTTTTTTTCTCATTATCAGTATATTCTTTGTACAAACTTTCTCCTAATGAAAAAGTTAGTATGCATTTTGTGGTAAGTTCAGATATATTTTCATCTGCAGAATGTTATGTAACCATGCATTATGTGCATTAAAATATTAATGAAACATGTTATTAATACCTTAATATAGGATTGTTGCTGTGAGGAAAATAGGAGGAGGAAGGTATACTGGATATGTTCACTGAATTGAGTTATTCATAAAAATAAACACGAGAGAGAGAGAGAGAAAACGGTGTGTGGGGATTACACACATGCGTGGGGGGCAAGGACTTTCTGGGTGCTTGCATGACTGTGCGCAATATTTTCAGCAAAGGAGCCCAAAAAGTTAGCCACCACTGGTCTAATTTATGTAATAAAATATTTTTGCTGCTGCTGTTAAATAAATTGAAATCAGAAACACAGCTAATCTTCTTTTACCTCTGTCTTAATATTACATTTACAGTATAAATATAATATTAATGGCATTGGTGTACATTATAAATATCTACCAGCCAATTTCTTGTCATAAAAATAAGAAAAAGAAAAACAATAAATGTGTATTTAAAATATAATAAAAAACAAGGAGGGAGGAGCTGGTGTCATGACAATACGGCATGTGATCTTGGAAGTCTGAGATCGCTGCCGATATCTTTGCTCCTGGATGGTCCAAACGGATCTAAAATGTCCTGAAGAGATGGTGAAAGTGAAGAATGCATCCTGTTGATCCCAGGGATATCGCAAAGTCCCTGGTAGATCCAGGAGAAGCTCTTTTTGCCAGTGGCAAAGAGGC
>BHFT01068945.1:0-14923 GCA_004320025.1 Laticauda laticaudata
GCATCCGCGTAACGAGCATGGACCGCTCCTTCCGCTGCGTGTCTGCTTCGCTGTTCTCCCCCGGAAGCCCTGCGATGTGCTGTCATCACGCTTCCATCCACTAGGCTTCACCACGAACATCTGCTTTACATCCCCACTACATCCTCCCCCCGTCTGTTCTCTTTCCATTGTTGTCCTCTTCTGTTTATGCAATTTGGGGCACTTTTGAGAGCGGATAACGAACGGACTGGAAAATTGTTTCTCGTCTGCTGTGTCCTTTTTACATACGTTTTGCATCTGTCGGCCGATGTGACCTAGCCTTAAAAAACAACAGTGAGGCACAGATCATAGCAGCATAAGAACAGGCACTAAGTATCACATCCATAGAAGAAAGGATATACCACACTAGAC
Organism: Laticauda laticaudata; assembly: GCA_004320025.1. Lineage (NCBI taxonomy): Eukaryota > Metazoa > Chordata > Lepidosauria > Squamata > Elapidae > Laticauda > Laticauda laticaudata. The sequence continues at coordinate 391 of BHFT01068945.1, forward strand.
GGGACCCGAAGTATAGACTGTGCAGAGAGTATCCAGGGACAGCTCAACATTTAGAGACAGGGCGTAAGATGCAAGCAGAACCAGGATACACTGAATGGCAAATTTTATCAGAAAATAAAAACATGTTGAATACTTGCAGCCCAATGCTTTTCTTGCAAGTATCTATCTGCTGCAAAAAAAAGCATTTAAAAAAAATCAGGATTAGCAATTAAGGAGCATTTTTGAAGAAGAGGAAAATAGCATTCTTCTAAACTCATGTTTTTGTCTAAACAGTACTTTGGAACACATGACAGTCAATAAGTGAAAGCTTGGCCTGTCTGAACACAAGGCCCATTTTGTGGTATACCCCATATACATATACCCCAATGTAAAATGTAGCCCCCAGGCCGTGAATGAAATGTTTTTGATGTAAGAATAGATTACCTTATGAAGGAATTCAGTGTCATTATTCTCATAAAAATATTATTAGTAAGATAGTAAGTGGCTGACAACTTGTATAAAATAATTTAACTGCACGAAAGGAAATAGAACCACCCATGAAGTTATATGAGACTGACTTGGTATTCTTAGTGGTTTCAAAGGACAGAAAAAGTAAAAGTAGAAGGAAATGGAGAAAACATTCAATAATATAGAATATCAAGTATTCATATAAATTAGTATGATTTACTACAGGATAATTCTTTTGATAATTTTATGCATCAAATCAGATTTTCAAATATTTTCAAATGCCAGTAATCACTTCAGTATAAAAATACCTAACCAAAAATTATCTAAAGGCCTCAATAAAAATTAACAATAAAAATTCCCTCTTTATTTTTCATACCAGCAGAAGACATCTGCCTCCACTGAAATGTTTCTGTAATATCTATTTAAGTTTGTGAAACACTAGTAGCATTTCCTCTGAAAATCCAAACTGTTTTAATGTAATCTTGTACAAGAATTTTCTAGTACAATAATTTAGAAGAAACTTTAAAAAATTCAGAAGCACAAAATTTTGTATCAAAAAAGACCCATGGAACTCAAGATTTCATTCAATGCTATTAAACTAAGTTGTGATTGTTATAAACAAGGGACATTGTCTGAGCATTTTACATGTATGTGGACCTCAAAGGCATTTGTGCCAATAAATACAGCTGTAAAGGCTGAAGTTTTGATTTTCAGCAAAACATTCCTTTCTATTTCTTTTTTAAAACAACGCTCGCATCAACAAACACAAGCATACCTTAATACACATACAATATGACTCATTAGAGCAGTGGTCACCAACCAATGACCTGGGGACCACGAGAAAATTTTGGTGGTCCGCAGAGAAATGTCACCCCCAAACCAATTAATCCAGGCTGTGCAGGAACACAAGGCTTGCATTGTGAACAACACAAGTTAGTGAGGGGAGGGAGGAAAGGGCAGAGGAGGGGAACTTGCCCCACACACCCCACACACCTTGTCTGGCCACCAGACTGCTTCTTTCTTCTTCTGCTTTTGGCTGCATGCAAGGAAAGCAGCAAAAGTCCTTCTTTCTCTCCCCCAAACTCTGCCAGAAATGAGTCTTTGGGATCCTGCAAGGCATCCTGCCCCAAGAGGCTGTGCTGGCATTTCTGGTGGAGTTTGGAGGAGAGAAAGAAAGACTTCTGCTGCTTCTGCTGCTTTCCTTGCATGAAGCCAAAAGTCTCTCTTTCTCTCTTTCTCCCTCTGAGAACAGGACTGGAGACTGTATCCTACGATCCCAAATAAAGAACGGTCGATTGGAAGGAAAATGGGGTGGGGAATTTCCTGCAGATTTTTGGGGGGATTTTCCCAGGGTCTCTGGTTCACGGGATTTAAAATTATGAGTTTGGTGGTCCCTCAGGTCCCAAAAGTTGGTGACCCCTGCATTAGAGGAACTGTTGAACATTAGAGGATATGTTGAACTCTTAATGAATATTAAGAGACATTTGCATATATCTAGAGCAAGGCTGTCAAAACCGCGGCCCAAGGGCTGGATGCATCATGTGCTGGACATAGCCATGCCTGGTTTAGCAAAGGGCGGGAGTCATGATATGTCACGTGACAATGCGAGTTTGATATCCCTGACCTAGAGAATGGGTTGCCTACAGTTTTATGAACATCAAAATGATGTCCACCACTACAAATTTTCTAAGACAGCCATTTAGTGAATGTGCCCACTATACAATGTCAGCATTTCACAGATGTTCCTAATGCTCTGTATACTGATAAGTCTTTTATAACAAAAAAAAACACCATATAATGTCAGAGGAAACTTTTTTTGCATTCTTATCAGCACCACTTGGAGATATGAAATGTATTCATAGAGATTATGCCTAGTAAAATACTGTTAAAAAGTAATTTCAACATTATTTACTAGGTATAATTTTAATTTTAAAAAAGATTAAAAATCACTGTGGTTAAGATATTGGACTGGGAATGGGTGAACCTTAGTTTTTGTTCATCTTCATCCATGGAAGATCCCTGTGTGACTATGGGCCCATCATGCTATTTCAGCCATGCAGAACTGTGTGTGTTGTGGGGAGAGGGAATAAGTGGAAGGAGCACTACATATGCTACCTTGAGCTTCTTTAAAGGTGGAATATTCAATCAATCTTCCTTACACTGTGCGATCAGGAAAAATCCTTGGACCTGGATAATTCTCATTTATTCCTAGTAATTCTCATTTATTCCTTGCTTTCCATTTTTTAACCCATTAGGAATCCAAAGGCAAGGTCCTTTTAGTCCAAGGCTAATTCCTTGAGAGCTTGTGAGGAGCAGCAATGTCAACTTAGTTACAGTATATAGATGTTCACAGGTTCCGTCTATAGCAATATGTATGATGAATCTCTTGAACAATTTGAAAACATTGATGAAGTAGGATTTATATTTGTGAAATCCATACTGATTAATGTTTACCAGAGATTGTTCTGTTTAATTGTTTTTCCTTGACTATATTTTCTACCAATTTATGTAAAACAGACATTTTACTGATTGGCTTATAAATTTCATAATCAACCCTTCTTTCTTTTCAAAGATCAGTGTCATAGTAACTACCTTCCAGTTGTCTGGCAGTAAGCCAGATTTCACTGACAAGGTGCTTATTTTTACTAAGAGGTCAAATTTCATATTTGTTCAGAATTCTTGGATGGATGCCATCATGACCAATGATTTGTTACAGTGTAGGCTTCCAATATGTCCTAGAACACTTTCTCTTCTTACATCATTTTGCCTTACTTGTTCCTATTCCCTCTCTGGAATAGAGAGAGGTATCTGTCCTCATGTTCTATAGTAGAAACAGATGCTAATAATTTATCCATTCATTATCCATATTCTCCTTGAGGAATCCTTGTGCTCATTTTTGTCCAATAACTAATTCCATGCTTTTCTTTTTTCTTCAAATATATTTAAAGAAAAATCTTTTCTTTTGTATTCCTTATTCTTGGTATTTTGTTTTTTTAATCCTTAGTTTGTAATCCTTTTTGTTCTCATTAGAAGCTTTACATTTTTTGGAGAAAGCTTCCCTAGCTTTTACAGGTGGCTGGACACTACTAGAAAGGATGCTTGCTCGTTCCTACTTATCTTACATTTTTTAAGCATTTGAGTTTTTTTTAGAAAAAATGATTTTTTGAATGTTGTAGGATAACGTGAGCCAGCTGAATTATTCAAAATTATTGTTTTAAATAAATAAAAATTAAATTACAAAATTTATTTTTAAATAAATACAAAATGATTGTTTTAAATAACCCCCCAGACATTACATAGAAATTAGATTGTCCTTTGCTCTCTCTGATTTACCAATTTTTAGAAGTTTCCCCTTTTATTGGCAAATATGATTTTTCTGTTGGATCCTGCTAGTAACTTCACAATTGTATGCACTCGATGTAGATAGTTGGTTTAGTAGGCCAGTCATTTTCCCTCCATCCTAGGGAGAAAGCAGTGGCAAATCATTTCTGAAAATCTTGCCAAGAAGACTTGCCCAGAAAGTCACTGACTCAAAGGCAAATAAGGGAGCTAAATATAAAATAATTTTCTAAATGGTTTCATAAAATAGTACTTCCATTTTGCACCAGATCCTACTACTGTAACATTTAAAGCTAAGTCTATAGTTACCTTCTTTTTGATAGGGAAAAGGTATCATTATGCAGAAGATCTCATCAACATATCCTCTCTAGTTATCTAAATATCTCTAATTCAGCATTTAAGAACTGCTTGAGCAAAAATATAATTCTTGACAGATATGACACTCAACTCTTCATTAAATCACAGGTGCCCCAAACATATAACCTTTAATTCAGCTGTCAGCTAACCTAGGCTGAAGGCTCCAAGACATTACTTAGTTAATTAATATTTTTAAATCAATAATGACAAATTAAAATAACAGCTATTGCTCACTGAAGAACAAACAAATTGGAGCTTTTATATATTCATGTTCAATATTTCAACTTTCTTCAACCATTTTGAGTTAACATATACTTGATGATTTGTTTAATAACTGTAGGTAGTTGCGATATATGTCTGTGGAGATTCTCAGTCATCCAAGCCATAGTTGTCTCAAAGGTGCTTTTTTTTCAAAAGGCAACTGGACTTGAAGAGGAAGACTTTTCTCTTCTCATTCCAGAAGCTTTATCAGTTTTGGCAGGATGGTGGGGATGATAGAAAGATTAGTTCTGACAGGACAGGGATATTAGAAGGATCATATTTCTTTGCACTTCATTAGCACTCTCTCTGAGAGCCCTTGNGGAGCTTCTTGGGTGGGAGGGGGGAACAACTCAGTTGCCTTTTGGGAAAAAAAAAAAAGCACTTTGAGTAGTTGAGATATATTTTCAGGCTGAAAATTCACAAGCTCAGAACCTCACAAAATTCTCATTACTGTTTACCCTGGATCATGAGCTCCAAGCTGTGTCTTCTCTTCTAAAAAATGTAAATTGAGACTGAACTATTAGCTAGGGAAGCAACTCCATCCAATGGCGATGCATTTGAGTTTTAGGTTGCCTCATTTATAGATACAAAGAAAAGTAAAATATTTTATGTTTTTCTTGTTGATTGAAGCCACCCTAGGCAAATCTTTAAAAAAGCAGACTTAATTAAGTAGGCCTGCTATACCAGAACTATAAAAATCCAAACAACCACTAGGTGACAGCAAAAAAATTGAGGTTTTGCTATTGTTTGTTGCCATCTAGTGCTTTCTCAGAATTTTACAACCTCCAGAATAGAAGCCCTAGATTAGAAATATTTGATAGGATAATCTTCTCCGATATATAATGAATTGACTTTACATGTTCTCTTCTATATCAATAATGGATTTACACATTGTTTGAACTAAAGTTTGTTTTACCATAATTTATGTGCCATGATTTATAACACAAAAACATAACAACCATTTAAAAGCCTAGCATGATATGTGAACTGTTCCAGAAATCCATATATTTCTATTAATTTCAGCCGATTTTTGATTCCACTAATATTTCTTAAAACATTTATTTCTACCTAACACAAAATTGTTTATTATAGATAAGGCAGTACAAATCAGGTGTTTATTTCTTCTTCAGCTCGGCTATTAACTATATAAAATTGTTTTATTATTCTGGAGAAAGAAACCAACACATGCTATCAAAAGATCTCATCAGTTCTATCCATTGCAACAACTGCTTACTACTGATTTTCTATTGCAGCACCAGCAGGTGATTCATGAAGCCATTTCACAAGCTCCTAAAGAATGAAGGTGAGTCCTAATTAGAACTAGCAACCTATTCCAGCTGCACAGCATGTACTTTACAATGTGTATCAAGCTTTTATTTAAAGAGACAAACACTGCATCTGGTACATAAAAGAAATCTTTCATCACACACTTCTTTAGATATACTGTACCATCATCTTTTAAAAATTGAAACTAAATTATCTTCCCAGACTACAAAGATTATTCAAAAGCATCCTCTTTTCTTCGGTAATCAACAGGACAACTTTCGCCCTTTGGTCTAGTTACAGTTCTGGTTTACTTTGACATATGTTGCATACAAACCTAAAATTAAAAGATGCAAAGTAAATTAAGAAAAAAAGAACATAAAACTGATATGTGAAATGTAAAAAGTTATAAGTGCTATCCTTAGGATACTAAAATGAAGAAAGAAAAATGAAAGAAATAAGAGATCAGTATTATTGTGATATAATAATAACTCCCCCAAATATTAGTATTTAAGAAAAAAAATTATAAGCCTCTTTTCAGACATTTAGATATTTAAAGAGATCATTTACTGCCAGAATAGCTGGAAGATAACTGAGTTGACAGCTGATGCACCTAGATACAGTAAGTTTAAGTTCAAAAAGTAAGATTCAAAAAGTAAATGAAATGGCTACATAATACCATGAACCAGATTCTACTAAAATATACATTGTCTCTCATTCTGATTTAGCTAAATCTGTTTTCCTCAATCTTAGCAATTTTATGATGTGTGTTTAACATGTTGCTTGGGAAATTCTGAGAGTGAAAGTCCAAGCATCTTAAAATCACCGAGGCTGAGAAAAACTGAGCTGGATCACACTTGGACCTACATTTTTGACCACAGATGTAAATGCTAATTATGTTAAGTTTGTTAATATAATTCCAATCTTTCCTTCATTGTGTTAACAACAGTATTCCCAGATCTCAATTAAATAAAACCACAACTCCTAAATGTAGTAAGTAAAAGAATAGAGACAATTGCAACAATGGATTAGGGAATATATTTTTGTTGGTTTGTCTTTGTGCCTCAAAATAATGCTATGCATGCAATTATAAATTTTAAAGTTACATGTCTTAACACACATTCCCAACAAGTTACTCAAAAATTCCATGAGAATTGCCACAGCATTATACTGATGCCCAAAATATATTCCATAAGAGGGTCTAACTGGCAGAGTTTGCTGCTTTGTCCTGGGCCACAGGGGAAAGAGGCTCAAGAATAGGCTTATCAGACAGTGAGTAATGAAACACCTGCTGCCACCTATAGTTTTTCCTCAATCCCTGCTATACAATTTCACCATTCATAGCACTGGGATGTAAGTAATGCTTGGAGGCCAAATATGGGCTTGTCTATCAATCATTCAGTGCTTTAATAAAATGTTCACATAGCTAACAACCCAAAGAAGAGAAGGGAAGGGACGAGAGAAGGGAAGAGGGAAGGGAAGGAGGGGAGGGGAGGGGAGAAGGAGAGGAGGGGGAGAGAGAAAGGGAGAGGGAGAGGAAAGGCAAGGGAAAAAAGGGGAAAGGGGGGGAAAGGCCTCCTCCCCAAGCTGTGATTTTAGCAGCTTATGCTATTGTATTATTCATATTTTGTATGGATACTTTACATTATAATAATGCCACAGACACTGAGTCAAGATGGCTCTTCATATTATACAGTTCCCTTCATCCTGTTCAACTGAATTTATTGCAGGCATGAAACTAAGACCCTGATGCTGAAATCCAAGCCTTGAGGGCAGATAAAAGTGCTGCAAGGCATCTAGACAGCACCCGCCCCACTAATACCAGCATGATCAGCTGCCATGCTCTGACCTGAGGCACGAGTTACTGTCCACCTACACAGATAATAGCTGGCACAGGTGTAAGATCTCTGGTGGGGTTTTTTTTCACAATCCCAGGGGAAACAATAGAAGCTCTTCTGATCCAGAAGAGCCAGGAGGATTATTTCATTTTGAGAAACGCCTTTGCTCTCTCTATTTAACCTGACAGATTCAGCTAAAGCCTCTACTATACTATCCAAGTAAGCACAGAACACAAGCGTACAACTCTTTATTTACAACCTGGGTATGCATTCTGTCACAGCATATATGCAATTACTCTCTGGTCAGTTACCAATTACAACTTTCTATGTACTCTTGAAAACAACTTTGACTACATAATTATAACTGTTCTTTAGACGATTTAATTTTATTTAGAGGCTGACTTAAGAATTTATTATAACAGAAACAAATCTTTCCGATGTTCAGAAAGTCTGCATTTTATTCTGTACTTTTATTTTACTCTATAAATAAAAGAATTTCATTCTTCCTTAGAAAGTGGGATGCAGCCACATTATTATCTTTCTCTTGTCAAGAAATGAAGTTTTAACAAAATGCATGTGTCACCAAGACATCAAAATAGTAAACAAAAACCTGATTCTCAGTGATGTGATCATTAACCAATGAACTTATGGTTCACATGGCCCACCATTAATCCTGTTGCATCTTCCAACAGATTGTGTGTGAGCAGAGGAACAACTAATACATTGATACTTTATATGTCATGACATGTTTCAGTTTTTATATTCTTGGGAAACGATCACTGTACTGTACATGGTCAAATTTTATACTTTAAAATTATATCCACCTTAAAATAGATTGAAGAGTAATATATTACTTGGTCTTAATTTCTCTTGTTGTAGTAAGCAAGTAAGAAACCATAAATCAGTTGCTCATTCAATTTGTCCTCCATTGTTTTTTCTAGCAAGTTTAAAGCAGGAAATAGACATGAATTCAGAGAGAGGATAACAAAGTTAAAGTGGTTTGCTTCCTAGAAAGCATGCATTGGATTCCAATCTAACTTCCTTTGGGCATGTTTTGTATTTTAGCCTTATACACTTTAATCACAGTCTGATTTAAAACATAAGGTGTAATTACTACTTTCAAGTACTTATATCAAGTAAGCATTTCAGTTAGAGAGCATTAGATGACTGGGCCTCAAGAGACACTTGAAAACTGATAGTGTTAATGAACAGGTTACATTTGCATTTATTTTGTAAGTGTCTGCAGAATTGAAAAATACTGTCATACCTGAACAACAAAAACAAGTGTTGATTTTGGTATGTGGAAGACAAGTATTTCAGGGTTTACTAGACAAAATTATCCAAAAGTTTCCCTGCTTTTCATAACATTGTGTAAGTCTATGCTGCATGAGTGCTTCAGCTGTAGAGTGTATCTTTACCTACAGATTTTGCTTTATTCTTCTTTCCACCTTCTGCCTTTCAATAAAGGTCTTCATCACACATATAGTATGCTATATTTATTTATTCAGAAAGAAGATTATCCTGAACCAGTCTAATTTAGAGGAACGCAGAACGACACAAATAGTGTGGAGCTTGTATATGAAAGAAAATTATGCACCCATAAGAACTTGCCTCTAACAAGGCAAAGCTATTGGGAAAATAATTCAGGATTGTATACTTTGAATATGCCTGCCTATTAAATTGAATAAATAGCAGATGTATGATATACTAAAGTGCTTAAAAATAACTTTGTACCTTCTTTAAAAAGCTACCCTGATTCTTTTTGACTATTTTATTATATATTATTTATCCTTAAATGCTATAAAAACAGTATTTTGCTAGTTGAATTTCAAACATAAATGTCATACTTAGCAAACCCAACTGAATACCTAAAGTTTACATATGACTCAAAAGTTTATTTAAAAAAAAACAAAATTATTCATTCCTGACAGAAACTGAAAAAGTCACTTTTGCTTTCCAAACAAACATTTCCTCAATATAATTTAGCATAACAAGGATAATGGTACCATTACTGAGAGTTTGTGTTTGGATGTCTGTACATACACTTTTCTTCTCAGGAAATGTCTACAAATCTATATCCCAATACAGGTAATTCTTGACTTATATAACTACAATTGGATTGAAACTTTCATCACTAATTGATTTGATCATTAACTGAGTTTTACTCATTTTTTGACCTTTTTTGGCAAAGTTTTGAAGCGATTCACCCCAGTCAATTAAGTAAATCATGTGTTCATTAAGAAAATATAAAAATAAAGAACATAAAAACTGGCAAAACAAAGGTTTTTTAGCAAGTATTTTCACATGGAACATACTACTAATGGATTAAAAAAAGGTTAAAGATGGGATTTGGATAATGATTGGAAAGGCTTAAAATTGTATTGATATTAGATTAAATAGCACTTCCTTTCAATTAAAGTTTACAAATTATAGTTTTAAATAGAAAAGATCCAGATTTCACAAAAAAAATCAACATGAAATGCAGATTTAAAAATAAAGTATGATATTTAACTATCACCTACAAATCAACTTGAAATTCATAAAGTTATGCATGATGTTGATAAATCTATAGTTTCCAGTTTCAAAATATTAGTTAATGTGAAATATATATCACAGATTATCAGGTTGACTAATAGATTAAATTATTTTAAAGGGGTTATCTAAATTTGTTGATTTCAAGTGGGATGGCCTTTGTTGGCTTTGAATTTAACAATTTCTCCACCCATCTACTGTTGCATAGTTATTATTCAATAGCTTAGGTTGATATCAAATCAGTATTTGGATCACTAATTTAATGCTTTTTCTGTCTGTGAATTACAATTGATTAACTACATTCTGGAATCAAGTTCTAGCTTCTTTATTAATTCTAACAACTTATTCCTTATCAATAAATATGAACTTAAGAAGGTTCTTATTCCAATTGCAGACACACAGCTGGACACAATGGATATGATATTCTGAGGTAAAGGCATGGGCCTAACAAATGGGGATATAATGTTTTCTGATTGTTATTTCTTACATCTATCAAAGAACTAACAGGGAATAAATGCAAATTGCTACAACTTTTTATAAAGACAGGCTTTCAACCAGGGGTGGGATTCTACCAACTTGCATCTATTAGCTAGAACTGGTTGTTAACATTCTAAGCAGTTTGGAGAATTGGTTGTTGGAAGAAATTACTGGCCTAATCCTGTAAGGAAGGCAGGAAGGAAACATTCTGATGTTGCTTACAAAAACTGCCTTTCCATTAACCCTTATTACATTCTTGGCAGGACTAGACTTCCTGTCTCAGGAACGTCTCTGGAGTTTTTTCCCCCTCCTTTGCTCATACTTTGCTTGTGTCGAGTGACCATTCAAAGTTACAATGGCACTGAAAACAGTGACTTATGACCATTTTTCACACTTACGGCTGTTGCAGTATCCCCAGTCATGAGAGGCCAGGCGAGGAATGCATGCCTCGATGTGAGTGATATTGAGTTGGCCAACCTAGACAATAACATGACCACCAAGCCATGTCCACTAACTAAGCCATGCCCACAAAAATTTGAATCCCACCCCTGCTTTCAACCCCACCCCATCCCCAAGGAATAGAAAATAGACAACAGTTTTACACACAAAATGCCCTAAATGGGTGGTACTTAACTTATAACAGTTCATTAGTGACCGTTCCAAGTTACAATGGCACTGAAAAATATGACTTATGATTATTTTCACACTTACAATCTTTGCAGCATCCCCATGGTCATGTGATCAAAATTCAGATGCTTGGCAACTGGTTCATATTTACAACCGTTGCTATGTCCCAGGGTCATGTAATTACCTTTTGCAATCTTTGAACAAGCAAAATGAATAGGGAAGCCAGATTCATTTAACAACCAGGTTACTAACTTATTAACTACAGTGATTCACTTAGCAACTTTTAAGAGGTCGTAACCTGGAGCAAAATGCATTTAACAAATGTCTCACTTAACCACAGAAATTTTGGGCTCAATTGTGGTTATAAGCCAAGTACTACATGTATTAGGGAACTTGTTTGCTATTAAATTCTTGTTCCATGAGTTAATTGTTTCTAATCTAGACTGCAGTAATGGAAGTCTGACATACTTCCATACTAAAATGTTGAAAAAATATATTTGAATAACAGTACTGAATTGTCTCAGATAATTTTTGCTGTCCATTGTCTACTCCTAGTTAAAAATGTTTATATTTGCATTTATATGGGTGAATAGGTGCTTATATAGCTGTCTGAACAGCTAGTGTTTTATTTATATTTAGGGAATTAGCTACTCAAAATGACTAAAACATATAGATTGGCAGCTGAATGTTACAGATTCATCTTGCTAAATCTTACCAGTTCATAGCAGCTGCCAAAAAACCAAATGAACTCTGCACTTTGGTGGGGTTTAGGCAGCCAGTTTAATGGAATATAAGACTATTGTAGTTCCTATCTATATTGAAGGTGATATAATTATTATTTTGCATACAGAAAGAAAATCTTATCTTAATTCAAGTAAATTGAAGTGTGGTTTAAAATACTCTCACACAATTTTACTAGGTTTGCCATTTTGAGTTATTCCAATATGGGCAGTGTTACAAAATTACATCAATACAGGTAAGAATAACACTGTTTTAATATATTAGAAAAATGAACCGAAAGTAACAAAATGAAATTTAACAGAGGCAAATACAAAGTTCTTAATTTGGCAATCAAAAGTCAAACATATAGATATATGAAAAGGGGAAAAAACAACCTTGTGGTAGTGATTGATTAGAAACTAAACATGAGTGCCTTTCCTGGCCTGTGCTCTACATATGGATACTGAAATATCAGTCTCTTGCCAAATTCACTAGGCACCTGATAAGTGCTCACTCTTATAGTTTATCCACTCTGCTCATTTTCCCCATAAAAGTACAAATTTGATACTAACCAATAATTATTTTTGGAAGACAGAAAGTAAGAGTAAGCCACAACAGTTGTAAACAATTTCTGTAAGTTATAATCTTGTGTGATGACTGTTTAGGAAACTCAATAAAATCACTCCAATAAATGATGGATGACTGCCATATTAAACCTCAATGCACATTGGGGTTACATATTATGCTGTCTTCTCAACCACTTATCAAAAAGCTATCAACATTCCCAATTAATTCACTCCTCCACTTACTTTTTTTCCAGAACCTTCTAATAGCAATAAACATACAGCAAAACACCCCTACTTAGTGAAATAAAATGCTATTTCAGAATGAACAAAGGTGAATTCCTCAAAGACATAATCTGGATCAAATGTTTTTTTTCTCTTTCTGTATGAGAAAAAAATATGTCCACATGAAGCAAATTAATATTTGCACAGCAACATATTGTTTCTCAGTGAAATTTTATCATAGTTTCATTGGTTCAGATGTTTGAAAACTAACACTAAGTTTAAAACAACACTTTTTAAGTTTGCTATCCATACATCTTATAGGCAATGTAATTTATGGATAATACAAAATTTGTGAACTTATACTGTGCTCCAAACTGCAGCATAGGGTTTACAATTTAATTTTGTTGTATTAAATTTGTTTTGGGCCACAAGTGCAAACAAGAAAAAATGTATTTAAAATGTTAGAATCAATCCTAAAAGAATCAAACATTTTAAAAGCCTTCATCTTACCGATTCCAAATTAGATTTAGCATATTTTATAACTACAATGTGTGATGTAATTTACTGGTTTCATTTTTAAAATATCCACATGTCAACACACTATTGCATTACACTACTTCAGAATATACTAAAACTATAACCACTTATAACATAAGTGGAGGTATTTCCAATTTTGACTGGGAACTCTGCATATGAATGCTACACAAATCATTATGTATGTTGCTATACATCAGTATTTCTCAACCTTAGCAAATTCAAGAAAAGTGGACTTCAACTTCCATAATTCCTCAGACAGCTGGCTATGGAGTTGTGAGATTGAAGTCCACAGATCTTTAAGTTGTCAAGGACAGGAATATTGCTGTACATGAATATCCATATGAGATCACTGATCACCCATAATAATGTTGTACCAGCTCTCCGACCACTACACATTTGAAGGATGAAAAGTAAATTACATTTTTGCCAGGAAGAAAATATTTTGTTTTATAAGTACCTGAAAAGTCCTTTACAGTAGTCTAAATACAACAATGTTTGATGCAGTAAAGACACTTAGTTCTCTATTGTTGTCTTTATTTTAAATATCAGCCTTCTCTGTCTATTTAAGTTTCATTAAGTGAAATTATTCCTTGGAAGGGGAAAGTAAATTTGATTCTCATGACTGTAAATGATATTGGAAATAATGAGACAGTATCCAGATAAATATAGATAAATCAGAATAGAACTGGAAGGGACCTTGGAGGTCTTCTAGTCTAACCCCCTGCTCAAGCAAATAACCCCATACTACAGGGGTGTCAAACTTGCCGGATGCACCATGTATGGCCATGCCTACCCCGGTTAGCAAAGGGGGGGGAAGTCACAATACGTCACATGACGATAATGTGACGCCATGAGTTTGGCACCCCTGCTATTTCAGGCAAGTGGCTGTCCAGTCTTTTCTTTAAAATCTCCAGTAATGAAACACCCACAACTTCTGAAGGCAAGCTGTTCCACTGGTTAATTGTCCTCACTGTTAGGAAGTTTCTCCTTAATTCCAAATTAAATCCCCTAGGTTGGGGCACCCAGCGCAGCTGACAGGTGGCCCCTCCTTCCCAGCAGCAGAGCTCTCACCAAGGCAGTGAGCGCCTCCCTGCCAGACCCTTCGCTCATCCTTCCAGGGCCGTGCCAGAGCCATGTGGGCTGGGCAGAGCCGGGAAAGCAAGCTGCTGGTACGTGCATGCTTCCTCCTGCCCCTCGTTCCCAAATCTCGCCCGGGCAAGCAGCGCTTCGCTTGCTGTGCAAAGCCACGACTTCCTCACCTCTCAGCAAGCAGAAGGAACTGGCTTCAGCCTCCTCCTCCTCAGCCACAGCACAGACCTTGCAGAGAGAGAGAGAGACAGAGAGAGG
>BHFT01068951.1:0-25889 GCA_004320025.1 Laticauda laticaudata
CTGAGCTAACATGACTGGAGGAGGAATTCTGGGATTTGAAGTCCACAAGTCTTAAAGCTGTCAAGTTTGAAGACCCCAGCTTTAAGTGAAGATCCAAAAAACAGGATCCAAGAAACATAGGATCCATAACAGGACCCAAGAAACATGACCTGTTTGTGACAGTGTCTGTCCTCTGGAACATTTGAATGGCCTCTACCCTGTTCTCCTTTAAAAAGCCTTGAAGATCTGTTTGTTCCTCTGGTTCTTCTTAAACAATTACTACCAACCTGCCTTCCATCGAGGATCTGCATATTCATGAGTCAAAAAGAGGACTGTTAATATATAGTATTTACAGACCCCTCACATCCCGGACATAAACTGTTTCAACTCCTACCCTCAAAATGACACTACAGAGCATTGCACACCAGAACAACTAGACACAAGGACAGTTTTTCCCAAACGCCATCACTCTGCTAAACAAACAATTCCCTCAACACTGTCCAACTATTTACAAAATCTGCACTACTATTACTTTTAATCTTCTCGTCACTCCTTGTCACCCATCCCCTCCCACTTGTGACTGTATGACTGTAACTTTGTCGCTTATATCCTTATGATCTATATTGACTGTTTCTAGTATGATTTGATTGATTATTGTACCCTATGACTATTATTAAGTGTTGTACCTGATGATTCTTGAATCTTGACTAATGTATCTTTTCTTTTATGTACACTGAGAGTATTTGCACCAAGACAAATTCCTTGGCCAATGAAGAATTCTATTCTAGTCTATTAGGCTATGATAAGCAAAGGTATCCGTTTGGAAGGTGCATGTGGATTGTTTCATCCTGGTTAACCATTGTGCTTTCCCTGACTAATTATTTTGATACTTTTATTGTTGTTTGAACCCAGTTGTTTTGGTATGCAAGTCATCTTTATTCAGTTCACATTCTATAGCATTCTTGGGACTACAATGAAATTCCTGCAGGGAAAAAATAATACCTGTTTTACCTGAACTACCTTTTCAGTTTCTGTCCCTTTTCTTCTTTCAATACAATGCTAAAGGTGTTGGTAAAAAGGGAATGATTGAGAAGTGAACTGACATTATAAATGTCACAAAGGAATAAGAACTAAAAGTGGCTATAAAAAAATCAAGTTTATATTCCAGGGAAATTTTCCTGTCCAGTACCTTCAAAAATAACAGTTCAGTTTTTTGTCTGCTTATGGTTTAAGGACTAATTTTTTAAAAAATGGAAATGTAATATATGTATAAGAAGATTTCTTGCCTAAAAAGAAAATTCTTCCTTCTCAATATAATTATAAGTTTGGCATTCGGTTGAGGAATTGTTTCTTTCTCTTTATCATTAGATAATAATATATAGTTTACTCCAAAGCTCCAAAGTTTACTCTAAAATTATGAGAGTTGAAGTCCACACATCTTAAGGTTCCCTATTTTGAAAAACACTGAGAACAAGAACAACAGAGCAAAACAAAGAAAAATCTTAGGTTTATATTGGTTGGCTTAATCTATTTGTTTTGCTGCCCAGTTCTTTGGAGAGCATTTCCTTAAAAAAACTTAAGAGGCCAATGTCTTTTTGAATTGGCTTTATTGTTAGTTCATTTTGATTAATAAATTGTTTTATTTAGTTGTATTAGTTTGTTATTTTAAACTACATTAAATGCATTGGTTTTATTCTTGCTCTATTGTTAACAAGTAGAGATATTGATGATTCACGATATGTTAATAACAACAATAATAATGATACATTTTTAAATGTTCAGTTGGGTGAGTTTCATGTTTAATGAATAAAAGATAATGATGATGATTAATAATAATAAATGACTTTCATCCCCTGCTGCCAATGCTTGTGTTATATGATCAGTTGTATCAACTTCTGATCAAAAATGATTAAGTGGCCTGCAGATTTCAGAGTAAAACTTATTTTATGGATGAGATAATAGTTGGCTTTCCATACTGTCCCATTTTAAATAACAGCTTAAAATATTCTTGTTTAGATGCCTCTTAGAAGAATTAGACTTCCTTTAAAATAAATTATTAATTACTCACGTTTTTATTATTTAGTTTATTATTTGAACTTATGCTTATTGATTATTATTTTTAATATTTGTTGTGCATCCTTTTGGGCTACTTCAGATAATAAGAAAAATTATATCATCCATGATATTTGAACTGATTGATCACCAATACTTGTAAGTGTTAAGTAATAGGAAAAACCCTAATGCCTTATTCTTATGGAGCTCAGTTTAAAAAGCAATCAAATTTTTCATGTTGCTTTACTGCCACTTGGTGATATAATTAAATGTGCCTTTTGTCTTTAAGATCAGTGTTTTTATGACTCACCTGTCTAATTATGGCAATGACCGATTGGGTTTATACACCTTTGTCAATCTGGCCAATTTTGTTCAAAGTTGGACTAACCTGAAGTTGCAGACTCTGCCTCCACTTCAGCTGGCTCACAAATACTTTGAACTATTTCCAGAACAAAAGGACCCACTATGGCAGGTAAGACATGCAGTGCGAGAGTTCTGTCATTTTACCTGCTGTAAATTTTAAATTTAACATAAGTAATCAAATCTTACTGATTAAAGGAGGTAATATGTACATGATAAAGAATAAGGTTCCTGACTACAAATTTTGACTACATCAATATAAATAGTAATAATACTGAAAACATAATATGAAAAAATGAAATAGTATTCTATGGTTATATCAATCAACCATAATAGAACTGGAAGAGATCTAATCCAACCTTCTGCTAAAGCAGGAGGCCCTGAGCCCGTGATCAGGGATGGGTTTCTACCGATTCTGTCCACCTCTGTAGAACCGGTAGCTCTGAAGAGCAGCAGACATAGAACCGGCTCTATGTCTGCTGATGTTTTTGTCCACCCGCCCACACGGGCTCTTACCTGACCTTTATTTCCTGCTTTTTCAACTTCAGCTGCCGTGCAAGGCACAGCTACAGTTTAAAAAGCAGGAAAAGGGGGCTTTTTGAAAGGCTGCTTCTCTGTACACAGCATGCTGATGATGATTTACAGGCACATGCCGGCAGCGTGCAGGGAAGCACAACGTAAATGACCGAACCTTGTAAATGACTGAACTGATAGTTAACCCTGTCGGATCCCACCCCTGACCGTGATGGCGAACTTATGGCATGCATGCTGGAAGTGGCATGCAGAGCCATCTCTGCAGGCACGTGAGCTGTCGCCCCAGCTCAGTTCCACTGCGCCTGCGTGCATGCCTCCCATCAGCCAGCTGATTTTTGAGTATCTGCCACTCATACATGGGGGGAGTCGGGTGCATACAGGAGATGTGTGCGCATGCTCAGGATGGGGGAGTGCAGGGGGGTTGTGCATGCATGCACAGGGGGTATGGGGGTGTGGAGGNATGGGGGTGTGGGGGGGTCATAGGTGCCTTGCATTATGGGTGCAGGCACACATGTATATGCACACAAGCACTTTCAAAAAGGTTATCCATCAACGCCCTAGGCCATTTAAGACAAAAGGCTGTCCAGTCTCTTCTTAAAAGCGTCCAGTGATGGAGCCACCCACAACATCTGAAGACAAGCTGTTCCACTAGTTTGGAAGTTTCTCCTTAATTCTAGTTTGCTTCTCTCCTTGATGAGTTTCTTGTCTTGCCTTCAGGTGCTTTGGACAATAAGTTGAAGTCCCTCTTCTTTGTGGCAGCACCTCAAATACTGGAATGCTGCGATCATGTCACCCCTTAGTCCCAGGGGTGGGATTCAAATTTTTTTACAACTGGTTCTATGGGTGTCGTTTAGTTGGTGGGCATGGCTTGGTGGTCATGGGACTGGCTGGGTGTGGCCAACTCAATTTCACTCACATCGAGCACCCATCTCCTTTCCTGGCCTCTCATGACTGTGGGGATGCTGCAACAGCTGTAAGTGTGAAAAATGATCATAAGTCACTTTTTTCAGTGCCATTGTAACTTTGAATGGTCACTCCACACAAGCAACTGGTTCTCTGAACTGCTTAGAATGTTAACAATCGGTTATAGCGAATAGGTGCGAACCGGTAGAATCCCACCGCTGCTTAGTCCTTAATCACAATAAGAAACAATTTATCTTACACAAAGTCTTTGAGCAAGGGAAATCTTCAGAAAGAAAGATTTTTATAGCAGTAAAGGAAACTATTGGAAAGTGTTATTTCAGTCTTCTAAATTATTCAAAGTCCAGGTACTTTGACATTGCTCCTCTTAGATGACTTAGCCAAAAGTGGAAGTTGTAACATATCTAAAAGTGCACTTTACAGAAGGCAGATATGTCAGAAGAACTCACTATAGCATATATCTTTGTGTAACTCTCAAAAACTGTTCTTAAATCAAAGCTTTAAATATTAGATTTTAATATTTAATATCTTAATTATTAAGAAAGTATCATGTAATTTAGTGGCATACTCCTAAATAATCATGTGAGAAAGATAAATTATTCTACTATCATAATGAAAATAGGCCATGGATTATCGTTAGATTATAATAAAATAAGCCCATATTTTAATTGTAAAGGGATAATATGATTAATAACAATATTCATTTTTATTTTTAATAGATTAATAAGTTAAGACTTATTGCTTACTATGGTAGATGTATTTCGCTTCTGTATTTTCTTCAGTATAACATATGATTCATGTCATATAGATTAGTGACCAAAAAGCCCTAAAAATTAATATAAGATTGTTTTTTATCTCCATTTAGAATCCTTGTGATGACAAACGACACAGAGATATCTGGTCTAAAGAAAAAACTTGTGATCGTTTCCCAAAATTCCTGGTTATTGGACCACAAAAAACTGGTAAAAACTTTATATAGGGTTTAAATCAAAAATACAAGCATGTGGCCTGGGATCATATGTCTATACCTTTTTCATAACTCCCATCTCCCAAGATATGTGAAGCCAAAATGTTTGGACTTTCTCAGTTATTTTTGAAATTGCGATGGGAGCAGCAAAATCTCAGTGGATCCATAATGAAACATGAAACTCAAGTGGATTCTTGCCGTACCTTCTTTGGGCTGTGGCATGCATGGTATGGTTTTTGAAACCACAGCCATACTGTCACCAGCTTCTTTAAGCAAGAGCCATGGTTTAGGACATGGCTTTCAAACATGAGGTATCACATTGATGACTTTTCCCATTGGTGGAGCTGGGGTGGGTGTGGCCTGCATGTGACTCATCCGGTCCATGGGCCGCCATTTTGACACCCCTGGTCTAGGAGGACCTCCAAATTCTGCACCAGCTGAACCAGAAAGAGCACCTCATCCAAAGTCAAAGATGACATATTTCCAGCGCCTGGGATGGAGGCAAAAAAATCCAAACTGCTTCATCTTTCCAGGATTGAGTGTTATTCTTTTGTTTCCTTTTAGACAAAAAACCTTAAAGCAATGCATCTTGATTTCTTTTCCCATACAGATGCTGCTTGAATAAAAGTCAAAGAAAACTTAGTCAAAGGAAAATTGCTTTTGTTCGTCAAAGAAAGTTTTTGTATACATGTTTATTTTGCTTTAAAATACTTTGTTTTGCAAGGTCCAATCTGGGTCGGTCATATAACCTCTGGTCCCAAGGACAGACCCAGGGGTGGGATTCTACTGGTTCAGACTGGTTCTGTAGAACCAGTTGTTATGATTCTACGCAGTTTGGAGAACCGGCATATTGTGCTACTGGCTGGCCCTGCCCCTCTCCACCCGCCCCTCCCCTCCCAGTCAGTCCTTATCATGCATGCACAACATCACACACGTGCCCAACATCGCTGATTGCGTTCTTCCTCACCCAGTCATTCTTTAAGGTATTTCTTTTTTTTTCCCTCCCAACAATCAGCTGTTCCTATGATCAGCTGTGCCAGGATTCCCCTGCTGTCTTACTGCTTTTCCCAGGAGGCTTCCCTGAGGCCCAGGAAGGCAAAAAAATGGGGGGGGGGTACAAAGTACACACACCTCATGCTCCATTTTTTTGCGTTCCTGAGCCCCAGGGAAGCTTTCTGGGAGCAAAAATTTTTCCCCCAGGAGGCTTCCTTAAGGCACAGGAGGCCCCAAAATGGAGCGTATGGGGTGCTGCGTGCTCCCCTCGGCTCCATTTTTGTCCTTCCTGAGTCCCAGGGAAGTCTTCTAGGAGCAAAAACACCTCCCAGGAGGCTTCCCTGAGGCCCAGAAGGCCCCCCAAAGTGGGGGAGTGCTGCAAAAAAACCATGCCCACCCAGTCACATGGCCACACCCACGTAGCTACACCCACAGAACCGGTTGTTAAAAAATTTGAATCCCACCCCTGGACAGACCCAGATTGGATTTGCAACCTTATCCTGGAACACGTATATTTGCCTTCATACTTTGTTTTGCTTTCTACTTTGTTTTATTTGCTAGTGTAAATGCGATGATGCTTGCTAAAGGAGCTGTTTAAACCCTACATGAAATAAGGATCTGATTGACAGAGTGCAGAAGTTTCATCTCAACTCTTGGACTGTTACTCTTTTTGCAGGCACAACGGCTTTATATTTGTTCCTGATTATGCATCCTTCCATCATTAGTAATTCCCCCAGCCCCAAAACCTTTGAGGAGGTACAGTTCTTTAATAGAAATAACTACCACAGGGGGATTGATTGGTAAGATGGGCTACTAGTATGAATCTAAATCATTCTGTGTTAGCACAATGCAAAAAGACTTGCTGTATTTCTAATGTGTGCAACTTATGTGAACTTTTACCATTCTTCCAAAAATTCTGTGCGTATAAGGTAGTTCTCAGCAGCAAGTATAATTTTCCTGTTTTCACTTAGAAATGGGAAAATAGCTGTTTAGATATACAATAAATTGCATTAATTGTGCTAGGACTCAAATAATTTAAGTCAGTTGCATGTTATTGTGGTGTAAATGTAAATATCTAAGCAAAAATCTGAATTTCTACTAAAAAAAGAAATTTTTATTTACTAAAGTAATATATTGAAACAAGAGTGAAAAGTCTGCTACATTTTTCATAGTTTTTCATAGAGATTTCTAACCATTTCCATGATTTCAAATAAATATTTTCTATATGTACTATGGGATATGGTATTTCAAATTCATGGATCAAGATCTCACTTCTTTTCAAATGGACATATTTGAATCTACTTAATCAACTCACTTCTTTTTCCTCCTCAGTGAATAATGTTCACTGAACTTAGTGCACTTACTTGCTGGAAAATGGAAAGTGAGTTATAGCTTAGTGGTGTTTTAAACAAGTTATTTTTATTATGTCAAGTTCACTAACATATATGTCATATTTCTACAAGACCCATAAAATGAAAATAGAAAATGTTACCAAAAAAGAAAGCAAATGTTGATATTTTTCAATTTTCATTTTGAGGACAAATTCTATACCATAGACTTTTATTTTTAACAAGAATAGTTGTAAGGACAATTGTGTAAATACTGTTTGAATCAATGCCAAGAGCCCTGGAAATAAATGGAAAATTTGGTTGTATCATGTCACAGCTGCAATATATGTTCCTCATTCTAACTAGATTTGTAAGATGTCAAAGTTCCAACCAGATTTTTAGGTTATGATGTAAAACCCCTTGCTGTTTCTTTGTCATAAAGATTACACAGCTGAATTTGACAAATTTAAATGTAACTCAGATCATATCAAAGGCAGAGAATTGCAAAGTTGAAAATCTGTTGATAATCTTCTATTTATATTTGGCTTCACATATATACAAGTTAGCAAAAATGATATGCTTTGCTAAAAAAATAGCATTAATATGCCCAGAAGAACTCCTCCCCCCCAAAAAAATGCTATACTAAAATGTTTTTCATATTTTATAGGTATATGGAATTCTTTCCTACACCATCCAATGTAACCACTGATTTTCTCTTTGAGAAGAGTGCCAATTATTTTCATTCTGAAGAAGCCCCAAAACGAGCTGCTTCTTTAATCCCTAAGGCAAAAATCATAACTATTCTCATTGATCCATCAGATCGAGCATATTCTTGGTATCAGGTACACATTTTAACAAAATGCAGATTCTAAATGTATGTATGATTAATTATGATGGTTTGCTTCTGTTATTCATTATGTTCCACAATTATAGTCAGAAGTATAGACCATTATTGACAAGTCCATAATTGATAGACTTGAAAACTGTCAAGGAAAGCTCTTTGATTCCTTCCTTAATTGTAATTCAGATGTTTATTGGGCAATAAGTCATTCACTGAGAACTGACTGCTACAACTTAAGAATAAATATATGCTTAGCAAACAGAAGTTAACATTTTTTTCAAAACTTGAAGCAAGAGAAAGCTTTATCTCCAAAACAGAAAATGTGTCATTTTGCTAAGATTCCCTAAAAACAATAAAATGTCTCATCAGATGAAATAATCTAATCATTTGTTTTTATTTTTTTATTCAAGAATTAAAATACAAAAAAATAACTAGGATCAATCTTCCAGATTGTTATGCTTAAAAACATTTAAACAAATATGAGTATTATATTTTATATACTTTTACTTCTGTCCTCTTTTGTACTGGTTAATGAGGACCCAAATTGTTGGGATCAATATGCTGTATACTGCTTAGAGAGGGCCGTAAAGCACTGCAAAGTGGTGTATAAATCTAAGTGCTATTGCTATTGCTATTAATCTGTATATATCCTTGTTAGAATTAAATCCAACAAAATGCTTGCTTTGTATTTGGCCTTGAATCAAAGAGGTACGGTAGCTACGTGGAAGGTGAATACTTAGAAAGGAAGGATCAGTTGTATATTCCAAACTTAAACTAACTTTTCTTTATAGTTGACATCCTTAAATATGTTTTTCAGCACCAAAGATTTCACAAAGACCCAGCTGCTCTAAAATTTACATTTTATCAAGTGATTACTGCAGGACACCATGCTTCGTCTGAACTTAAGATCCTGCAGAAGAAATGTCTGATACCAGGATGGTATGCCATTCACCTAGAAAGATGGTTAACTTATTTTCCACCTTATCAGGTAAACAGTATCACATTTCAAACTAGTCAGAATCTAATGAGGCGGCAGGATTTTTAGTATTCACGAGTTGTTCTTGTTTTGTTTTTCTGGGCCAGAACAATAGATTGTCTCAACAAAACTTCCACAAACCTTTCAGAGTTTAAAGTGATGTGAGCTAGCATTCCAGGGACTGCAGCTGATCTAAAGATGGCCCAACCAGGCTGTATCCATTTCCTTTGTTTTAGTTATTCATTCTAGTCCATTATGTGGAATATTGCTCTTCATGAATTTGCATATCAGTATAGATTGTCCAAAACATGAATGATATGCCCTTGTGCAATCTGTACATTCCTTGACATGGCAGACTCAATTTTCCCTCTCTCTTTTAAAGAAAACTTCGTGTTTATCTAATCCCGTTTGAAATTCTAGCTGTTTCAAGCAGGGTCAAGTTAATGAGGTTTTATGCTTTAGGACAGGGATCCCCAACGCCTGGTCTGCGGACCAGAACCAGCCCATGGCATGCCAGAAACCAGGCCGTGCAAACGAGTGAAGCCCCATCCTCAGAATTCAGGAAGCATACAAAACCACATCCTTTCTGGTCCGTGGAAAAATTTCTCTTCACGGAACAAAAGGTTGGAGGTTGCTGCTTTAGGCTCGCTACTAGCAATTTTTCATTGCTGTCATCCTTTTTGTGGTGGTGTGCCAAAAGCGCATGTGCGTGCTGGCACCAACAATGTGCATGCACCGGCACCAGCAACCCCACCCTGCCCCCTTACCTGCACTGTGCATGCATGCACCTCCCAACTGATTTTCGGCCCATTTGAGGCTGTTTTTCTCCTCCTGGAGGCTCGAGGGAAGCCTCGGGAGACTGAAAACAGGCCCGTTTCGGCACTTCCGGTATTTCTGGAAGGCCCGTTTTTCGGCCTCCTGAGGCTGCAGAGGCTTCCCTTGAGCCTCAGGGAGGCCAAAAAAGGCCATAAATGGGCCAAAAATCAGCTGGGTGGTGTGCGCATGTGCAGTGCAGGTAAGTTTGGCTCGGGCTTGTGTGCCCGCACAAATGGCTATGCGTCTCACCTGTGGTACCTGTGCCATAGGTTCGCCATCACGGTCCTATAGCTTCCACTTAAGATAGTATCTGGCTTACACAGTACATATTCCACTGTCTATTAACTAATGTAGACTTGAAACTGATGTTGATCCCTCAGCTGTCGCAAATCTTCAGCACAGTTGTTTTAGATACTAGACGCAGCTGCTCAATCATATTCAAGAAAGTCCAGTTGGAAACCACATTTTATTTCTCAGTCATCATTTATGTATCAAGCAGCTTCCAATTCAGATCAATTTCATGTAACGAAATAAACATTATTCAAATCATTAAAATTGATGATTAATATGAATGGATTTAAACCTTATTCAATTTGTACATGTCTTCCTTTCTAGAACTGCACTTCACATATGTGAAAAAATGAGTTTCAAGTTGTTCATAAAATCTTGAATGCAGGATTGTTGATTATCTATCTATCTATCTTTCTTTCTTTCTTTCTTTCTTTTTTTCTTTCTTTCTTTCCAGGTACTAATTATCGATGGACAGCAGTTGAGAAATGACCCAGCTATAGTAATGGAAGAAGTGCAGAAATTTCTGGGAGTTGCTCCTCATTATAATTATTCAGAAGCTCTAACGTAAGTTAACTTGTTGGCTTAACATAATATATACAACTAAATTGTACAGAAGAAATAATTTTGAGAACAAAGCAACTCATACAATTATAACTTGGCTTGATAAATCAAAATATGCATAAATATTTTATCTCTTCATATAAACTATGTTTGAATCAGGCAGTATATAATTAATACTTATTTCTCTAAGCTAAGAAATTGGGATGACAAGATTTGGAACAAAGAGGAAACCATGATTAAAAATATTCTTTTTTACTTGTGGTTTGAAAAAGGAAGAATAAAAGAACAGTGTATACGGCTACATATACAAATGAACACACACCT
Source organism: Laticauda laticaudata (assembly GCA_004320025.1). Taxonomy (NCBI): domain Eukaryota; kingdom Metazoa; phylum Chordata; class Lepidosauria; order Squamata; family Elapidae; genus Laticauda; species Laticauda laticaudata. Next base: position 10,944 of record BHFT01068951.1, read on the forward strand.
TGGTCAATTATCTCATTTAAAAGCCATAGTATAATTGTTTCTTTATTTCTTCTCTCTAAAACATTTTTTAAAAACTCTTTGTCTCAGAAAGTTATACCTCTCTTAGAAGCACATTCTTAAGGAAACAATATTAATATATTGATCAATGAATAGCAAATTATTATGATTAATAACAAGTATGTTATTAATTTGATAATACTGTTGTTCTATTTTGGAATTTACTCAAAGACTACTCTATTAAACCAGAAGAACACTAGCAACTATTCACCACCACTGAATTTCCATAAATCTTCTTTTAAAATTAATATAGTGAACTATTTCAGAGTGAGCAGAATGTGAGACAAAGGAAGGACTGCACCCAGTAAATTGGTTCTGCCTTTTAAACTAGCAAATAGAATGTACATGCTTTTTTTCCCCACACTGACAGCAAAAGATTTTTCATCCAAAAGCAAGAAGAATGGAAACTTATTTTCTTTTCCTTTGATAGAAAAACACAATACTAATGCCAGTCACATGCCATCTAATAGGTCTGTAATAAATAATTACACACAGAGGCCATATGAACTTAAAACATTTATTCACCTGTCCTTAAAATGAGATTGATAACTTTGGTCTCTGTCTTTGTATGGGTTCTCCTAAGAAACACTCAAATAATACAGTGTCCATTCCTAGCTCTGTTTCATGCCTCTGAATCAACTGTTTCTTTCTTTGTTTTGTTGCAGCATGTATAGCAAATTGACTTTATTTACTAAGAAATGAAGTTGATTTTAAAGAGAAAATGGATCAAATTCACTTTGAATCAACTAATAACCAATCAGTTTTGTTGAAATCAATGACACCAAATGTGGTGCAAGTTTGTTACAAAATAATCCATACAACAAGATAGTGTAAACCTAAAACACACAGTGATCATCCTAAGCATCCCACTGTTGTGTTTGTGAGGAGGCAAAGACAATTTATTACTTATTCCTTTCCGGAAATGTGCTGATCACTGACATGGTACAATATGCAAATCAAGCCAATACTCTATATAATATCAAATGCCATGTTGGCATCAAGCATTATAATGATTGATATATATGCAAAGATGTGAATGTTAGGAGAATTTTATGTATCACAACTATAAATCATTTATGGAAGATAGAAGTACATAAGACCAATTTATATGTTTAAAAAATTATAATCTAATTTTCTTGACTTGGGAGATCCTGAGAATTAATAACACAGTCTGTTTTCTATGTGCCAAACTTTTTGATTAAAAAAATTTAAAATATATTTTCTATAACTTTGTATATTATATTTTTAATAACATTGTGCCAAATTGGAAGAATAGTGAATCAGATTATTAATCTGCCTTGGCTTTGCAAGAACTTTCTGGCAAAAAAAAATCTACTCTATTCTGGAGATTCCAGATACTAAACCTAAAATGTGAAAATCATATGCTCAATTATTAAGGTGTAGATTTATATTTTGTCTCATTTGATTTCTCTTGTGCGTCTTTTTACCGTTCTACTTTTTTTGTTTCTTCTGTCAAATATATTCTGAAACTCCATTAAAAAATATGAATGAGGAGTAATAATAATGTCCTTCCTATAGGACAGAACAAGATAGTGCTGGCTGAATTACTGGCTGCAGTCATGTTAATTCCCATCTAGAGGTCATATAGACAAGGTTAGGCAGACAAGGCAATGAAACATTTAATTGCCTAACTAGAAAATGAAAAGCATTTATTGAGTTTAAATGTAGTATATGTTTCAGGTTTGACTCTCACAAAGGTTTTTGGTGTCAACTTCTGGAAGAGGGAAAAACAAAATGTCTTGGAAAGAGCAAAGGGAGAAAATACCCTCCAATGGACTTTGAGGTAAACCCTTATTTTAGATGTTCCATGGATAAAGTCCACTACTTTAAGATAACAACAAATTTTATGGGGGAACATTTTGCCCTTTAAATTTCTGGCAGTTAAAAATATGTTACTGGTACTGGATTGTGCTCATTTATGACACAACCACGTATGAATTGTCATTAAAAATGACAGTATGTAGCAGAAATAATTAATTTTATCTGATCTCACTTGCTAATCATGCATAATCTACTCCCATTCTACTGAGACTGATTGCATCTATATTTATTTTGTGAAAAAAATGAAGAAGATTCAAAGAAATAGAATCTCATGTGCCAAAGAGGCTTTCCTATAACCCAGAAAGTCAAACCATTCAGTGTTAAAATATATTAGCTGGACTAGCTAAAAAGTGGTGCTTAGAATAATTGTTGATTTAATGCATTTATTTCATTTTTATCCTGCCACAACCCCACAAGATACTTGGCAGATTTAATATATATTTAACATACTCATACTAGAGTATTGACAGAACTGTTTCAAAAAATGGGTTGAAAATCATTGATCAGTTATTTGGGAAAAGGAAGTTATAAGGCTGTATTTCATACTTCTTGAACAGTTTATAAGTCAAGTGTAATATTTTAAAAAGAGCACAAATCTGAAACCTAGATCCTAAAATCAAAAGGGAAATCATGTATACTTTCTCATCTTATTTCCTGGTGTGCAATCTTCAATAGATCAATAAGAGTATTTGTGTGTTCATTAGTCATCTATTAATATTTATTTTGAAAAACTGACTTATACAAGTAGAAAAAATATTTTTCAGATTCAAATAAGTGAAAAGGTAGAAGTATAAATAAGGCAACTGCATTATTTCACTAAATAAAATGTCAGCTTTTGTATCTACCAGTGCAGGGCTTTTCTGTCAAGCTACTACAGAGATCACAATGTGGAACTATCAAAGCTTCTACACCAATTGGGACAACCACTACCATCGTGGCTGAGGCAGGAGTTGCAAAAAGTGAGATAGCACAAGGATTCTTCTTGATTTAAAAATGAATAATCTTAAGGTTCCAGGAAACTTTATTGGAACTAAGGCTTTTCGACCTGAAACAAAAGATTGAGATTTGTTTGATATATTGTCAATTGAATTCTAAAAAATTGTATCCATTTATCTCTGACAGTACACAGGTTTCATAACAATGTAAGGATAGATGGATGTAGCACAAAGCTTAATCTATCATGACCTTCAGCTCTGTCAGAAATATGAAAATGCATCATGTAACTCCTGTTCATACAATAGGGTTGGTAAATCAATTGTGCTTCGAGACCATTCTGTACATGTTGGCATGGGTTAAATTTCAAGGGAAGATCTATATAATGTTCCAAAATCAGAACAAATATTTACAATTCTATACAGTTTATTCCTATCACTTTGATAATATTGTGCTTGTGTGTGTGTCTCTCTCATGTTGATTTTGTTCAGTTTTCAAATGATTGAATTTCACTGGTGACTTTTTTTTTAAGGTGACAAACATGTAGCACAAAATGCCAACCATTTCACAGTTCTGGTTTGGAAACACAGAACCAAATTTTAAATCAGTGAATGTGGAGTATTCAGCAGGTTCTGACCAGTTCTGGAGAACCGGTAGCGGAAATTTTGAGTAGTTTGGAGAACCGGCAAATACCACCTCTGACTGGCCCCGCCCCATCTATTCTCTGCCTTTCATCGGCTAAGTCTTCTTTTGTTGCCCTGCACAGGAAAATGGATCTGGAAAGCAGGTTAGTGGGGTGGGGAAGCAATGGAGTAACCTTTTGTAGTACCCTTCCCCCAGGAGTGGGGAGAGAATGGGGATTTACACTATCCTTCCCCTGCCATGCCACCAAGCCACAGAACCGGTCGTAAAAAAAAATTGAATCCCACCATCGAGTAAGAATATAAATTATTTTAAAAAGTAAGGATTCTTCCCAATTGCCTAAATTCTGGGAATAGAATCAACACAATATTTGCCATTGTCTTCTTCCAGAATTGTTTTATGAATTCTCAGTTTAACTCATAGCTCTGGCATTTTCTGGTGGCTTCCATCTAAGATTGACACTGCTTAATTATTGAGATCAGCCAAAGAGCAATATTAGTGGGTAAGAATTTCCATTACTGGAATATGCATATATGAGCATTTATTTTATCTGTTCACCCTGTCATCAGAATTGGGAGTTTTCATAGATGTGAAGATTTCTAGAAGAGATGAACAGGTGCCTTAACTCAGCTGCTGTGCTATATCAGGGGAAGAACTATATATCCATCTGGATATGGATCCAGAAAAGTGCTAGATACAGACAGGAGTGTTCCTAGGCCTGCTGTCTCATTCCATTATATATTGGGGGATTTGCGCCTTCAGCAGTTGGAGGAGCAATACTGTTTTGTAATGTCAATGTTTTACTCATTAAAACCAAGAGCTTATAGGATGCCAACATGCCCACAGTTCCCTTATTTGTCCCCAACTTCTACATTCACACAGCTGTTTATGCACAGAGATTCCCACAATCCTAACTGATAGCAAGAAAACTGAATATGGCCACCAACTACTTTCAACGGAGTGTTGAGGCAGTCATGGTTCTATTATAAGCACAGAAACATTTAAAGCCACAATGAAGTTATATTGATTTTAGTATGTAGTTGCTTCTACACACTCTTTCTCTCTTGTATCATACCACTTTCCTAAATCCTATTCAACTAGGCTGGCCAAGCAGTAGCTGGAAGAATGGAGGCTGCATTGTTTTTATCCAGAACTAGTCAAAACAGTAGTGGGTTCCTACCTTGGTCGCTACTGGTTCAGTGGGTGATTGTCCATGCACCTGCATGCGCCCCTAACATGTGTGCATGTGTCTCTAACGCACCAATCAGCTGAGAGGCTGAAGAAATTAAAAGCCTGGAGTGACCCTCCTACCCACCCATGCGCTTGTCGCTCCTTTTATCCTATCAGCTGATCATCTGAAGAACCGGTTCGGCTGTACCAGTCTGAACCGATAGCATACTACTACCGAGTCAAAAGCACGTGGGCCTCAGAACTCCTTTATCTCCCACAAAGTCCTTGTTTTGTTGATTCATAAATAGCATAAGTCTCCCAAACTCCATTCTCTGCCATATCCAGACACTAAGAAAATATTTAGATCACAATTTAAAAGAAAAATCTCAAGAGAAAGAAGATTAAAAACTAAACATGTTTACACCTTCTGCTCTATTTGAGAAAAGCATCGGAGATACCCATCCTATTTTTAAACCCACAGTTGATGCTAATAAAGAAAATAAAAGCTAAGAAAGAAAATAAGAATAAATTTAAACAAATGTTGCCTTCAAAAGCAATATGCACAATTTTAATTTTAAAGATGTGACAAAATGTTGGCTGGTGTTAAGTAGTGATGATCAGTGTTTTAGAACACTATAAAGAGTAAATCTAAATAAGCAAATTTACTTACCTTACTACCATTTGACCCATGGTACTTCACATCAAAACAATATGGTCAGTATTGGCTGAATGCAAGCCAAAATATATACTTGGAATAAAAACATTGTTCTTATAATTAATTAAATATACAAAATGTTACCCAACCAAAGTTAATGTTTTCTTAAATTTAAATATTCTTTAAAAAGACTTAAAATTGGTGTGGGTTGAAAGTTTAAAAAACTTGATGGAGTAGGAAGGTTCTTTAAGCCCAATTTCCATCAACTATTGGAAATCAGCACTTTAATATGATGTACAAGATTTTTTACTGTACCTCTGTCATTACCTTTTGTGAACAAATGTAAAATTGTTCTTGGACATGTATGCACTCTCCTCATTTGTGAAAAGACTTTGCTGAAAAGTGATTCACTTCATCCTTTGTAGAAATGCAGTCATTTCTGCACAATATGCTAGAATGGCAGAGAACTTTTATGTGGGTTTTTCTTTTTTCCTTTGTGGTATCTGAATAATGGGATCTCATTAGCTGAATGTCAGAATGCTTTTGATATATATAGCTGAATGTTTTTGAGGTATTCTCTGCATAAAGCTGAGGATATATCAAAAACAGAAACCCTGTTTTTGATATGTTCTCGGCTTCTCAACCGGACCTTCCAGATATGGGCTGAGAAATGTTAAGAAATTTTAAGACATCTGGAAGTATGGGGAAAGGCTATCCTGAAGAATTACTCTGCAATATGTAGTGGTTCTGTAGCAGAAGTTTCTAAGTGAACACTACAATTTGACCTAACATTCTGTAAATTTTGGTCTTAAAGCATTCAAAAAATCACATAAGCATGAAATATCTTGCTTAAGTGAGACTTCATGCTAATGTATGCATATGTGCCTATATATGTATACCTAAAAAAACAGAGACATGAATATATTTCACAAATCCTTCATAGAAATTTACAGAATAATATTGATGTGACTTGAGTTGGCTGTAAGAAACAGGTGAAAATAAAACTTAGTGTTAAAACTATCTGTCGGATAGTTAAAGGGAGTCAGGTGACAGAAATAGAAACACGGATATTAATCACATATTCCAAGAAAATTGTGTATGTTTCTATTGCAATATTTTCCCAGTTCTGCACACGAGAAAACTATTATTAATATATTGTACAGATTATACTTTATTATTGCTAAAATGTGAAGCTTCCTCAGGAAGAATAAGATATTTCAGTGTTGATAGATGTAATATTCTTCTCATTCACATTGAATGAAAATCTATGGAAATGTATTTCTCAATTTTTTTAAAATAAAATAAAATTGGACGTTATTCTGTTAGTATCATGATTTCTGTAACACACCAATAAATTTAGAATTGTTTTAAGTTTGCTAACATTACACACACATTCCATTACAATAAAGGTTGGCATTTCATATAGTTAGAAGTGATATTAGCCTCATAAAGGAAGAGACTGCTACACAACAGTACACTGAGAAGCATATATCGGATTAGCACATATATCATATTGGTGGTCATGCACCAAAGCAAAAGAATTTTGGTGACAGATTAAGATATAGTTGGAAGAGATGCTTGGCCAAAAAATAGAGTTCAGACCAGAATTGTTCCTATTGGGAATCATAGAAGGAAAATATAGTAAAGGAATAATATATTTAATGTTGCATGTTATAACTGCTTCAAGATTGCTCTGCCCAAAATTGGAAGAATGGAAATATCCCCAAGGAAAGTGAAATAATAAAGAAAATTTTGGTCTGTGCAGAGATGGACAGGCTATCATTAGAAATTAAAGATAAGGGTGAGACAGAATATTATGAAGTCTGGAACAAAATGTGCCAATGGTTCGACTCAAAGAAAGGAAGTCAGAACTTTATTAATTGTAATTTATGGAGCAGCAAGAGAATTCCATGTTGGTTTATGGAAGATAAAGGTAAAAAAAATTGTAAGAGATATTCTTTCTCAACCTGGTTCCCTCTAGATGGATCAGTCTCATCACTCTTGGACAACTCGCTAACCATTCATAGAACATGAGTAGAGAATAACCATTGCAGCCTTTTGAACACATCAATTGCAAACCCAATCAAATCCTCGAATTTGTGATTCCAATAACCACAATTGAGATCACAATGGCTATTGCTAAAGTAAGGCAGTGAGTCATGCAATTTCACAACTTTTCTTGCCATGGTTGTTATGTGAATCGTTGCAATTGTTTAGTGAATCATATGGTTGTTCCTCCATTTGCTTTGTTGAAAGCTAGCTGAGGTGGTCACAAAATGACAATCACATGACTCTGGAATGGCGCAACTCTTGTAAACACTTGCTGGTTGCTAAGCACCCAAATTTTGATTGTGTCACCAAGACTGCTAAGTCATTTTTTTTCAATGTTATAACATTGAACTGTTGCTGAATGAATGGTTGTTAAATCAAGGACTGCCTATAAGGAATTATTTCCATAAGTAATATATCTTTAAAAAATTGGAGAGTTATTAGATATATTGAAAATACATATACACAGGCAGATTTTTCTGCCTATAATTTCAGAAATAGGGTGATGGATGTCTTGAACTCAGGATCACCTCCTGTGACAAAATTGGTATTTACAAAAACTTAAGCATCCCTATGATATGTGGCATGATGATATGTTCCATGCTCTACATGAAGTTATTTTTGTTCTGGACAAAATCAAATCCTGTCTATAGTAAATTCACATTTAGTTTTATTGTCACCCGATAAATATATTTTCTATAAAAAGAGTTACATGATAATATTCACCCCATCCTTTTCATTTTTCAAAAAAGTGTCCCCTTGTTTTGCCTTCATGTTGATTCCATGTGGTTAATTCCCTGCCTTTCAATTCAGTAAATACTTCAGCAAGAACATTTAGAATAAAAGACCAGAAAAATAATAATAATAAAATAAAGTTCAGTGTATTACAAATGTGAGGGAAAATGCATGGTTTAGCCTGATGTGACTTGCCAAAGTTGGCATATTTTTTTTTCAGGGAAGGACTTAATATATCTAAGGCAAGGCCCCTTTTCAATGTTCATTCCCCCATCATTAATTAATCATCAAAGGCTAGATAAATTTTAAAAAATTATGTGACACCAGACGTTCTGACAGATACCAGGGACCCAGACAATAATGGGAGATTTGAAATTAAAAGGAAATCTAAATTGCCTTTGGTAATTTCCATTAGATTTCCATTAGTTATCTGGTTGGCCACTATGAGAACAGAAATGTTGAATGTAATAGATTTTTTTAATCTGATATAAATTGTTGTTCTGAACTATTCTAACCCTGTAACATGGATATATTTCAAGTTGTTAATTCCACTTCATTATCAAGACCTTCTAATTACCATATCTCCTGAAATCTGTGAAATTAATATAACATATTAAACAGAAGGATTATTCAGCAGGTTCTGACTAGTTCTGGAGAACCGGTAGCGGAAATGTTGAGTAGTTTGGAGAACCAGCAAAGACCACCTCTAACTGGCCCCGCCCTCTTGCTGCCTGCCGAGTCCCAGCTGATTGGCTGGGTCTTTTGTTGCCCTGCACAGGAGAACAGAGCTGGAAAGCAGGTTAGTGGGATGGGGAGGGAATGGGGATTTTACAGTATCCTTCCCCTGCCACGTCCACAAAGCCACGTCCACGGAATCGGTACTAAAAAAAAATTTAAATCCCACCACTGGTATTAAAGAGTTCACTCCAGTGAAATCCAACCACAAGGAGACAGAGGAAGAAAGATAATAAACTTGAAAAGATTTGATCTAACTTAATTCAAACGGCAGTGAAAGTCCATTAAAAGAAGATTTGTATTCACAGAGAGGAATACCAAATAATAGAAGCTGTCCCATTGTTTGGGGCAGAATAGGATGAAAATTGCAGAGGTGGCAAACCATTTTGCAGATATTCACCCTGCTGTGTTTCAAATAATGCTTTAAAAAAAAAAGTAAGGCCTTCCTTTTCTATTTGCTTTTATAAATGCCAAGCATGAACATGACATTTTTTTTTTAAAAAATGACTGTTTTCTTTCCATCATGAGGGCTAGGGTGCCTCTGGTTGATTGCTTTTCTTGGAATGCCAGGACAGTTGCCAAGCTTTGGCTCATTCATCATTGGTTGTGCCAAGCTGCATGAGCCACACATTAGCAAAGTTTGGCAGTTCCTTAGCAGGACTTTGAAGAATGACTGTTGACATGGAATGTAGATTTTGTTGACTTCTAATTGTTGACTTCGTGGGATATCTGGGTGGCAAGCCTGGCTGCTCCTGAAAAGGATTTCAGTCAGTATTGGCAAAACTCAGTTATCATTAGAGTTGCTATTATTACTTTATTTATTTTTATTTATTTTAGTTACTATTATATAGCAGGAGTCTCCAAACTTGGCAACTATAATAGAAGCTGTGGACTACAGTTCCCACAATAACCAACTAACCAATTCTGAGAGTTTGTGTCCACAAGTCTTAAAGTTTCCAAGAAGCAGATAATCAGAGTTGGAAGGGGCTTTGTAGGTCATCTAGTCCAATCCCCTGCCCAAGTAGGAGACCCTACACCGTTTCTGACAGATGGGCTATCCAATCTCTTCTTGAAAGTCTCAAGGGATGGCGCTCCCACAACTTCTGAAGGCAACTTCTGTTCCATTGGTTGATTGGTCTCACTGTCAGAAAGTGTCTCCTTATTTCCAGGCTGAATCTCTTTTTGATTAGTTTCCATCCATTATTCTTTGTCTGGCCTTCAGGTGCTTTAGAAAATAGCTTGACCCCTTCCTCCTCTCTGTGGCAGCCCCTCAAATATTGGAACACTGTTATTGTGTCCCCCCTAGTCCTTCTCTTCCCTCGACTAGCCCAGTTCCTGTCACCAAGTAAACTTGGAGATCTCAATATAAATTATCACATGCAGAAGAATCATGTTGGCAGAGCAAGATTCACTACCACACAAAGTCAGGTAGATCATAGCAAGTGATACTTGTAGTTTGTGCACATTCACAACATAATACATTTTTGGAGCAACATGTGTCAGTATTACCACTTGTCAAGAGCTTTTGAATTTAACTTGATTCCTGTTGAGTGAATCTGTATAGTTTTTTCTGGCAACATTATGAAAATACCTTGCTATAGCCTTCTTCCAAGCTTTTTTTTATACTTCCCAGTCTAGCCAACACCTATCTTTCCATTCCCCACTATCCTGTCAGAGCTGAAGAAGCTTTTTGGCTGAGAAGTAAAATATCTTCAAAAGAAAAAATAAAGTCCAGTTGCCTGCTGAAAAAAAGCATCTTTGGGACAACCATAACCTGGATGACTGAGAATCTCTACAAACCTATCCAAACAATAACCAAACTGACATGGTTTCTGAGACCAGCCAAAGTCAGCTGAGACCAGCCATGCTGATATGCATCAAAACTCAATTTTGCTCAAATGGATACAGAATCCAAAAGTACAGTTTGATCCAAGTGTTTGTCCTGAAATTGAACTTGTCTTCAGAATACTGAGAGCTGACCTGTACCTTCAGAATGTAAATGTAATATCCCATTAGCACAAGAAAAAGCAGAATGAAATGCAAAAACTAGAGGAACAAGGTATAAAGATTAATTGGTTTTCTTATGCGCAAATACATTCAAGGTATGAAAAAGATTTTAAAACAAGGTTTCTGTAATAAATTGACTGATTTAGATAAGATTTTGACAGGTACTGATGAAAAGGTGATTAAAAAACTATGGATATTTATTAGNGGATATTTATTAGAAATTAAACTAGAAGAAGAACAAGTTAAAGAAACTATGATTGCCTGGGGGAAGAATTTTGGATGTGGGATTGATCTAGAGAAATGGCAAAAACTGTGGTCTCAAAATTATAAGATGACAATGTCAATAGCATATAAAGAAAACTGATATAAGATGTTATACAGGTAGCATTTTCCCCCGACAAGAAATGCAGTGAACTTCAGATGGCTGATACCAGAGGGAATATTGGTAAGAGACATAGACTAGACTGAATAGAGAAGGCAGAACAATTTTATGATCATGACTTGGGACCATAGGAGGAAGAGAGAGTGAGGGATGAAAAGGAGCCAAGAAGAAACTGCACAAGAGAAGGAAATACAACAAAAAGAGGTTGAAAGAGATTTGGAGGAAAGAACCATAAGAGAAGGAGCAAGGGCCAAAGAACCAAAAGAGGCAAGGACGATGAGAACAGCAAATCCTATCTATAAGTAAAAACATGGAAGAAGAAACAAAATTACTGTCAATTAATATAAATGGACTGAACTCTGGAAAAGAATCTAAAACTGGATATAATTTGTCTACAAGAAATTCATATTAAAAAACAATGTAAGAAGATATTGGAACATTCTAAAATTGGGAAGTTGTATGCTTCACTGGCACAACAAAGTAAGAGAGGAATAGCAATGTACTGTATATAACAGAGAGAATAGACACTAAACAAATCTTCATAGATGAAGAAGGAAGGATCTTGATAGTGGAGAGAATGTTGAATGGCAAGAAGGTGTTGTTGGTAGCAATATATGCAGTGAATAGTGATCAAGAAGATTTTTATGATAAATTACATAAGAAGATAACAGAATTGGAGTATCAAAACATTTGCATAGTAGGAGATTATAATGCAATCATTGGCTGAAAACTGGACTATAAAACTAGGAAAAAAAATAAGAAATCCAGGAAAATACTTCCAAAAGCTTTCTTTAAAATGGTGGAAGAACTAATCATTCAAGATCTATGGAGAGAGACCTATCCAGAGAAAGAACAATCTTAATTTTATTCAAATACACACATGTCCTGGTCTAGAATAGATATGATGTGGCTATCAACAGAGCTAAGATCCAACATACAAGAGATAAATATTGAAACAAACATATGGACAGATCACATCCTGATTAAAACTATATGGAAAGGACAAAAAAAGAAATCGAGATGGACAATGAATCAAACAATATTAAAAGAAGAAGAATATGTTCAGTTTATGGAAAAAGAATTAGATTTTTTTCTTTAAAGAAAACAGAAAAGAAACTTCACTACAAAACTTATGGGATACATAAAGGCAGGGATGGGATTCTACAGGTTCACGCTGGTTCGGTAGAACTGGCTGTTACAATTCCTGGTAGTTCGGAGAACCGGTAAAACAAGCTTCTGACTGGCCCCGTCCCTCTCCGCCTGCTCCTCTGTTCCCTGCCCAGTCAGTCCTTATTGTGCATGTGCGACATCATGTACATGCACAATTACTGATGACATTCTTCCCCAGCCCGCCCCACCCAGTCACTCCTTATAGCACATGTGCACTACATTGTTTCCCACATTTTTCACTTCTAGCAGCACCAGCCAGCCAGCAGGCCAGGCTTCCACCATCCAATCTCCTTAGGTGAATGAGGCTTTGCAAGCTCCAGTCACCTATATGCCGCTGCTGCTGCCAGCCCCAGTTGAGTCCCGACTCCTGGGCCAGCCTAGGCCTCCACCACCACACCGCCACTGCCATTCTCATTCTCTCCACTACCGCTGCCACAAGCCCTGGCTGAGTCCTGACTCCCAGGCTGGCCTAGACCACCACCACCATGCAGCCACTGCCTTCAGCACTTGCTTCCTAGCAAGCTTCTCCCCACTTACTTGGCTTGCTTAACCACCAGAGCCACGGTTCCATTTGGCAATCGTGGCCTAGAAAGCTTCCCATTCCCACCCCCATTTGCCTGGCTTGCTTAGCCACCAGCGCCGTGGCTCCATGTGGCACTTGTGGCCTAGCAAGCTTCCCCCCCACTTGCCTGGCTTGCTGGTGGCCGAGAGGAAGGCGAGCCAGGGCTGACTTGTTGCTGCTTGTGTTCTCCCTGGATTCTCTGCAGATGCTGGGCCTTGCCTGCTAGGAGGGGGGAGCAATGCTATGTTGCCCAGGCCTGCATTGTCTGGGTGGCACAGCATCAGGGAAGGCAAGTCAGGGCTGAGAGCTGTTGGGCTCCCCGCAAGCCTGCACCTCCACTCTGGCACAGCAGGCAATATGGTGCACCCCGGGGCAAAGAACAGGGCAATGAGTCCCAGCTGTTGTTTCTTTGCCAGCCAGAACTGAGCTAGTAGCCCACATGCCATATCCTCATAGAAAGGACCTTCTACAAGGAGATGGCATGTGGGCAACTCTGTGTGGCACCGTGAGTGTATGCCCGAGAAGGAGAAGACTTGGGTGAACTTTTCTGCCTCCCTTCACTTCTCTCGCCTGCTGATCAGAAGGCAGCCACCCCAGCCTGTCCCTTTAAGGTACTTTGATGTGGGGGGAGGGACCAAAAGGGACAGGCAGGGCACAGGAGCTGCCTTCCAAGTCTTGCCGTGTCCCATCTCCCTGCCAAGAAGCCTTCAATCAACACCTCTTTGCTGGCAGGATAATCCTCCAGCCGCCGCTCCGGCTCGGTTCCGGCCGCCAAAAAGTGGCAAAAAGATGCAGCATCTGGAGGCTTCTTGTCGCCCTTGTCACAAATGCCTGCAGCCACTGTGTGTTTTTTTCAGTGCATCTGGATTCCAGCCGAAAAAAAGATGCGGCATCTGGAGGCTTCTTGCAGTGAAAATTACTGATCTCCAGCTTTGCTTGCTCCACTTCTCCAACGTGCCACAACCACCACATTCTAGGTGCTGGCCATGTCGACTCACCCCATTGACTGCTGCATCACTCCACTTGGACTTGCTTGGGCAAGTCCCTCCAGTGCAGCAGGCGCAATGGGTGGACCTTACATGGCTGATGCCTAGACCTAGCCATGGTGATGCATTGGAGAAGCAGACCAAGCAAAGCCAGAGGTCAGTAATTTTCACTGCCAAAAGCCTCCTGACGCCATGTCTTTTTTCGGCTGCAGTCCAGATGCACCAAAAAAACCCACACAATGGCTGCAGGCTTTCATGACAAGAGCAATGTGGGTTGGTGGGAAGCCCAGCATCAGCAATGGCTCAGCCCTGCCTTGCCTACCCTGGCAGCCAGTCATGGGAGGAAGGTAAAGTCATGGCCATGGGACAATGAAAGAGGCATTAAATAGGGAGGAAACAGAGAGATTAAGGGCCAGGCTTCTGAAAGGGGAAATGAGGTGACACATGTGACTGGTGAAAGGAGAGCGGGCAGCATGTAGGATTAGCCCAGGCTTTTGACAGATTAGGCCAGGCCTGCCTGAGCAGAAAATAGGTAGATAGGTTAGAGAAGGGATATAGAAAGAGGGAAAGAGAGAAAAAGAGAGAGAGAGAGAGAGAAAGGGAGAGAGAGAGAAAGAGAGAAAGTAAAGAAAGAAAAAGGGAGAGAAAAAGCAAGAGAAAGGAAGAAAAGGGATAGACAAAGAAAGGGGGGCTGGAAAGAAGGGACAGAAAGAAAGAGAGAAACAGAGAGGGAAAGCAAGAGAGAAAGAAAGATGGAGAGAGAGAGGAGAAGGTGAATGGGAAATGGAGGGAGGAAGAGAGAGAGAGAGAAAGAGAGAGAAAGAAAAGAGACAAGAAATAAAAGATAGAGAAAAGGGAAAGAATGAACAAGAGAGAAAGAAAGGAAGAGAAAGGAAGAAAAGAAACAGACAAAGAGAGGGGATGGAAGAAGGACAGGAAGGAAGAGAAAGAAAGAAAGAAAGAAAGAAAGAAAGAAAGAAAGAAAGAAAGAAAGAAAGAAAGAAGTGAATGAGATATATGA